>CAJVPP010003704.1:0-11005 GCA_910592005.1 Funneliformis mosseae | reverse complement strand
AATGGCACAGTAATATATATAATAAATATAGTTTATTTTGATATATGCTAATCTTAATTTTTAACCTATTTTTAACCCACTTTTCAATTCATTTTCTGACCTACTTTCCGACTTAATTTCTGATCTAATTTCCGAGGTTGTTACATGTAATTCATGTAACAGGTTGTTACAATTAACTTTATCCTATAATAAAAATCATTATTTATCATTTTCATTTTCTATTTCTTGTAAATAAAATCCTAGATTTGCATTTTTTAAATGCAATGAAATATATTTATTAAATATTAAATAATTTTTTTATTGTAAGATATAAATACTTTGTTTACCTTTTCTCTATTTTCAAATACACCTCTTTGATTAGTTTTACTATAATAAATATATACTATAAATCCATTATCTTCTCTTTTTTTTAAAATCTTCTAAAAGAAGTACAAAATGCTCTTTACCCTAATACCTAATAAAAGTATATTATAAAAGTAAATTCAATATAATAATCATTCTAGTATAAAACTATCTAATATTTTATGATTAAAAATTTTCAAAATTTCATCTATAAACAGTATAATAGCACCTTTTATATTATTAAATCTTAAATCAGAAAGAAACCAATTTTCTATTAAGAACTTTTCAAAGTGTTAAAAATGTTGCTTAATCATAAATATTTACTTCAGATATTACAGAATGTTTGATAAGATATTAATGTATAGTAGCTATTATACAGCGAACAGAACTTGCAAATATTGTTATTCTATTTTTTTGTTTTATTTTTGCAACATAAGTTGTAAGTTGATTATCAAGTTCTTGTATTGAATCTATTTTTTCAATTTTCTCTTCTGCAAACTTTCCCTTTTTAAATTTTTCCAGTCTATTAATCCAATTTTTTGTAACATTAGTTGTACTTTTTACTTGTCTAAATGATTTGAAAAATTAAATGCTATTAAACTTATTAATCTATTAAAAAAAATATACATTTATAGAAATGTGTTATTTAATATTTCATGAATATTTTTTTAATATTATATTTGATATTTGTGTATACTTTTTACTTTTATTGGCATTATTTGAGAAGTTAAAATCCTATTTTAGAAGAAGAAAATTATTTAAAAATAATGGCTTTCAACTTTTTTTGTAAATAAAATTTTTCGAAAAAAAATGTGAAAAAAAAGAGAAAAATAGAAATTAAAGAATGTATGGCTTTTAAAGTAGTTTAATTTGATCATATAATGATCAAGTGATCTAAATAATAATATACAATTACAAACTGCATTCAAAGTCAAGTTACTCATTTGACATTCAAATTGGATTTAATATATTAATAATTTTCTTAATTCTTTGGAAGCGGAATTTTCTTTTTTTTTATAGAATGTTATTTTTACCATTATTTCAATTATTTACTTCTTTCTCTTTATGAATTTAGATTTAATTTAATTCTTTAAATGGTTTTTCTTTATTATATTTTAATTTAATTTATTTTTAATGAAAAATATTAAGAATAATTTTTTTATATTAAAAATATATAAATTTTAATAAATATATTACTGATTTTTAGTTAATAAGAATAAATTAGAAAATTGATTTAATTGAACTGAAAATTTATATGGCCAATATAAGCTTCAATTATCATCACTTTTTAATTAAATATTGGTATGCTTTATATTTCCTTAAATAAAAATTCAATAACAACTTTAAATGAAAAATTTTTTAAAAAAAAGGGTTAAATAATTTTTTTCTATAGTTTAATCAGAAATATAAACTGAGAATTTTAACCAGTTTTTCATTTTTTAAATTCCATACTTACAAAATATTTTTAACCAATTTTTTTATTTTGAAGAAATGTGGATTATTTAATAATAAATTTCTAATCTAGGAAAATCAGATTTTTATTGCATTCTTGTTTTAGATTAAAATGCAATTTTAGAATTTTAGATATAAATAACAAAATAAAAAAATAAATTAATTTTATAAGAGTCCATTTCAGTTAACGAATTTATTGAGGATATGAAATTATTGTTATATATAGTTCTTTACGTTAACAAATTGTAAAAAACCTAGCAGAAGGTTTTTAATTATGATTCTGGTCGAAATTGATCTATCAAGGTAAACTGAATTTATCCTAAACGACCTTTGTGTCAAAATGATCAATTTTCAAATGGAATTATATTTATGTAATGTGATCATTATAAAAAAAGAAATAATTTAATTTTAAGTGAGAGACGTTGCTAATTTACTTTGCGACAATTAGTAATTTAAAATTTTTACCAATAAAGAGAAAGTACAATTGAAGAAATGAAAATCTTGTGGTTTTGATTTTTGCGATAATGGCTTGATATACAGTATTTACTATATATATATATATAAATTATATTTGACCATTTTCTCAAATATTAGTTAAATATGCGAAATTGTGAGACATAAAAGTCCAAAAAAATACCAAGATATTGTCTCATATTTTACATATTAATATATACCGAGGGTTTTGCACGGTCGAACTGATATGAGTAAAATTTTCATTTGTAACTGGGTCATAATTTATTGTTGTAACAATTTTGGTTACCTAAAGTATGATGAATATTTTTATGAATTGTTTAATTTTAGATATTGCAATTCGTAAAGTTGAATTTGAAAAAATCTCTAATTTTTAATTTCATATAAAAGGTTTACAAGCCGATCCTTTAACATTCTTTAAAGACCAATATACTTCAATATATGGTTTAAATTCTCTGGTTTAACTTTCAAAAATTTAATGCGAATAATATGGGCTATTAAAACTAAATTTGAATAAAATGACCCATATGAGCGGCTAAACAGAATAAATTAAATAATTTTAAAAGAAAGTTTAAGGTATAGTATAAGCAATAAATCAAATGTTGGTTAAAGACGAAATAAACTTGTCATCAATCATTGCTTATTAAATAGTAAATCATAGATTTAGGAAAGTATTAAGCTAGTATATGACGGAATTATTTATTGCAGTCTTAGCCGAATCCAATATATTATGTTTTATTTTATTTATTTTTTATGATCTAGGATTTCATGCAGAAAAAATATTCTCTTATACACATTAAGAGTAAATAGTATTGTAAAAGGTTTTGTGATGTACTAAACTAACTACTATTAATATTAGTTCAAATTTATACGTCACAAATAAAAAACTTATAGATAATCGGAAATAATTGCTAAATAAAAATAATTTCTTCGTCATTAACATATTGCGACTATTCATTAAAATTTTTTTCCAAAATAGTTTATTTCAAATAATATTACCCGCTTACTAATTGTTCGCCCGTGATGTTTCATATTGATATATTACCGGACTCACTATCGGAGTTGAATTTTCCGTGAAAATATCAACATGACGCAATTACCGTGATATATCAAACGAAAATCGTACCGCAAAATATTTAATATATTTTATTTAGTAAGCTTGATATAAAAAAGCATTTTTTAAAATATTATATTATTACAAGCATTTATGATTAACGAAATATACATTATTTAAAGTAAAAGTTAACATTTTGAAAGTGACAATTATTAAACATCGGAGCTTTTCTTTACTACTATTATTGAAAGGCATATTAATTGATAAATCTTGTGATTCAAGATTTATAATTTGTAACGGTTTCTTATTGTAATCTTGAATTTGTTGCACAGGAAATATAATTTCCTTTTCAGTGTCAGTATTTTTGGATATTTTAGGTTTTAAACATAAATTATTTAAAAGTTCACGAGCAGTATTAAATTTTACGGTCTTCTTGATTTCATTTTTCAAGAAATGTAAAGAAAAATTATTTATAATATAAAAACAGTATTTACGTCACAATAACATGTGACTTATATAATTCTTATCACGGGCGTTAGTAATCGGGAAATATAATAGCTATTTACTGATGTTAAATATTTAATGGCATCTTCTTATTGAAGTAAAAACGCATGAATAATCTCTAAACTTTTTGATGCTATACTTGCATTGATGAATTCTAATTTCATCATCATTATAATCATCTTTCATCTAGGTTTTTGTTAGACTTTTTTAAACATATCTATAAATTCTGCAATAATATTATTCGCATCCATTTAACATCCAATAGTTGGCGCGACAGTAATAAAAAATAAAAAAAAATTTTTTAAGAGAGATTTATCTAACCAAAAACCAAACCGGTTTGAATTTAGTTTCCAAAAATCCTTCAGAGAGGCGAATTAATTTTCTTAGCGGATTTGATAAAACATTATGATTTTCTATCAACAATTCTTATACGGAGTGCAACTGAAAATATCGCCTAAAAAAGATTATATCAAATAGCTAAAAAATAAAATCACAAATTGATGACGCAGTATAAACTTTATGTGAAGTAAAATATACTACGGAAATGGCCGAATATCTATTACGAGGACTGTCACACATGTACATGTATACCAATACTATTACGTTCCTTTATCATTATACAACATACACCCTACCAAAACACTCATAATTTTTCGTACTTATCATGGTAATTTATCATTTGTCGTTTCTTTTTATTTGTTATTATGTATTAAAGATAAAAACTTAAATTTAATTTTTAGTAGAATTATTCACTCTTTCATTTTGCAGATTTTTTATTCTATAACTCAAAGTTAGTAACAACATTATTTACAAAGGTAAATTTTTCAAAATTCAAAATAATTATATATATATATAACTGCATTTTTTATGGTCTAACGCCATGACAAATACATGTCATTTTAATTATTACAAGAAAAATGAAACACAAATATTTAACCTTTGCAATAGACAGAAAAAATAAAAAATAAGTCTGAACATATTGACATATAAATCATATTTTGGCATATAAAGTAAAATTGATATTTCTTGCAGTTTCCACCCTTTCAATAATTGCAAGGTTCCATATGAATGAGTTACATTGTAGAAACGGTTCAAATAAAGATTAATAATTGTTGAAATTTCCAACTTCTTACGAATACATCAAATCTAAAATTTCCCGATTCAAAACATTTCTGGACAAATCCAAAGCTCCTCAGTAAAACATGTTGTAATCCTTTTAGAATTTAATCCTTTTTTTTATGAAAAATTTTTTTATGGCTTTTAGTTTACAGAATGAATGTTTAAAAATTTTTATGTTTAAATAAATTATTTGAATATTGAATATACATTATATTCGCTTTTACAATGAAAGGTTTCAAATTTCATCAAGTGATAAATGTTGACTGAGTATCCTTAAAATTTTGTTGCTTTTTGAGAAAACTTTCGAGATAGTATATGAAACGTAGAAATTTTAAAGAAAAATTCACGTCAAATTAAAATATTTGATCGGTGAAATTAAAAAAAAAAAATAATTAAAATAAATTTAATGACTTCTCTATATTCGAAACAAAAATAAGCCAATATGATCAAAGATATTTATTTATTTCAAATTTTTATATTAGCACTAGGAATCTTCAAGTCAAATATTCAAAAAAATAAAAGAATGAACCTTGACCACATAGATAAATTACTTCGCTTTAGGAAAAAAAAAATTTGTTAATCATCATTCGTTCTAATCATTCGCATCGCTACAAAAAACTTTGATGATCGTCAGTATAGGATAGCTCACTTGAGGTGAAAAAGAATGTGCAAACGAATATAATGGGTATAAATTTAAAAAATAAAACAAATAAAAAAATCACCTCAAGACATCATCGAAATACATAAAGCATATTAAAAAGTTTTTTTTTAATATTTATATAAATAAAAAAATAAACTCTAAATTAAAGGAAAATACGGATGAAGTGCCCAAAAAAGGGAATATTTTAATTGCAAAAAGGAAAGACAAAAAAGCCAACTTCATATAAAGATATCATGCTTATCAGAAGATAAACACCCTAGTGAAAATTTATTTATTATAGGGAATATTTTTTGTTTTTATTTTTTTTATTTTATTTACTTATTTTAAATTATTTAAAAAGTGCTGGACGAGACAACAAAAGAAGAAGAGGTAGCCAGTTTAGAAACGGAGGGGAAGGGGTATAAACCATAATCAATACTACATAGATACCAGGAGGATCGATATCCATTGATTCGAGCCACTGATTAGGAGGATAAATGGGGTTTCAACAAAAATGCCTGGTGGATCAAGATCCATCGGCTCTGGCCATCTAAGATGACGATAATGAATAAAGGGACGGTTAAAAATGGGGAGGGTAAATGCGAATTAGTGGAAAGAGAAGAAATACAGGAAGTAGAAGTGGATGAACTTAATGAAGAGGGAGAATGAGAAGTCGGAGAAGCAGGGGAAGTAGGGAAGCAGGAGAAGTACTGGAAATGTGGGATAGTGTGGATAAAAACTTAAGAAATAACGGAAGAAAGAGGAGAACAAGAAGTAACTGTGGAAATAGAAGGAGGTACAGCTGGAAAAGGGTAGAAGCAGAGGGAACTGAAGGGGGGATGGAAGAAAGCGAAGTTGAAAAAATATATCGTCATCTTGGCGCAACAACTGCGCGAATGACACCTTGAATGCAAACCTGTTGAGTTCTTCGAGTCGTCATTTAAGATTCCTTAAAATAATAAATGTAAACGATAATTACTAAAAAGTAAAGTTGGAATAAAGGTAGATATGAAATTGCGAGATCTTCTATTTATTTTAATAAACAAAAGTTGGCCAATGAACAATCATCATTACGTCATTCGTAAATCCGGAATTTTTGTCTTATATTTAGCTCTACAAAAATTATGAAAGAATAAGTTATTAATAAATTTATTTTATAAATTGTGTATTATGAAATCTAATTTTCTAGTAATCTAACAAATTTATGAATCATACCAAATTTTACACAATAACTAATCCAAAATCCTTTTGAAGATCATATGTCCATATTAAATATTTGTTGAGTATATAAATAAACAAGACGAAATATAAAAAAAATGGGGAACTTCACAACTAGAAATTGAAACAACTATAATGTCAAAATTATCGTTTTCATGTGATTGGTGATATGACGTTTATAATAAAATATCATCAGATGTTGTACAGAATTTTCAGAATACGTTATTTTTATTATAAAAAAATTATTCTTAATATTTTTCATTAAAAATTAAATTAATTAAAATATAATAAAGAAAAACCATCAAAAGAAAGAATTAAATTGAATCTAAATTCATAGAGAAAGAAGTAAATAATCGGAATAATTGTTCTATAAAAAAAAGAAAATTCCGTTCCCAAAGAAGTAAGAAATATATTAATATATTAAACCTAATTTGAATGTCAAAAGAGTAACCCGACTTTGGATGCAGTTTGTAATCATACAGAAAAAATTAAGAATAATTGGATTTATAATATAAATTTCAAGTTTATTGTATTACCACTCTACAATATTAGGGATTCTATTAATATTATTGATTTCACATTACACACAAAAATAAGTGGTCGACAAGATCTCACATCTTGCAAAATAACATCATAAATTTCGTATATTTCATCTTTAACAATTTCATCATTCAAGTCTACGGTTCTATCAAATTTCTATCTGTTAACTCCTCCTAAAAAAATATTTTTAGAAAATTGATTAATTTTAATGCTTTTAGTTTACTTTATAAATATTTAGTTTTTTAAAAAGCAATAATTTGATTTACATTAGGCGAATTAGGTTTTTAATACGCAAATGTATCGTTTTTCTAATCAAAAACAATCCATTTGCTTTTAATACACTAATTTTTATTACACTTATAGCAAATTTTATGGTTTTATTTTATCGCATATAGTTAATAGTACTGTAATATTAATATACTACTTACATATAATACATACGAGATAAAATATATTATTTAGTTTATCAATAACAATTCTTTTTTTTTAGAACAATTGCATATACTTGCCTGATAAAACTCATTTTAGCACATGGCAAAAGTCGAAACACTATTTTGACGGATGTGTTAATAAGTCTTGACTTTTGACGGATTTTATAATCGTTATGGTTTCGAGTATCGACGGTTTTACTAATAAGATTTATTTAGTTATGCCAGTGACCCGAGAGTTTTTAGGGCAACTTTGCAGCTTTTCATCACATTTCACATTCATCCTTAAATTTTCAAGCAATATAACTAACTATCCGGTAGCATATTTTTCTACTCTTAAATCAAAGAACTTTATTATGATTAATTTAGCAAGTATCTACCATCAAATGATTATTAATCAAATAAATTTATCCTGTTCGACTACAATTTTGGAAAAATTATAATAGTAATTAATGAACAAATGTAATTAATTATAACACGTGATAAATTTATTCCTGTTCTTTTTAACTTATCTTTTATTAACTTGAAATACCTCAAAATCACCTATTTGAAACTTACCATTTTTGGTAGATTTCCATTGACCACTTCCTTCCAACCCAAATGGATTATATCCCCCCACTATTTGTTCAGTTCCTTTAATTTTAATCGCGATTATCACATTTTTGATAAAATGTTGCAACTGTATTACCATCCCTACTGGCGCGATAAAGTAAAATTAAAACCATAAGGCGAATTTATGTCGTCAATTTCTTTCTTATCAATCCAACCGGAAAATTTAGCAAAATACAGAGAATTAACTAGGATTGAATCACATATTGACTGTCTAGTTGGTTGTATATTAATAATTAATTTCTTATCTGTTGTCAAAGGAGGTTAAAAACCAAATCCCTTGGCAATAATTCATTAAAAGGAAGGACTTTTTCAAGAAAATCTACTGAAGAAATATAATGAAATCTAACTAAAGGTATATATCTATGAAGAGTTCTCTCCATAATTGTAGTTTCTTCATTGCTCAATTCTTTAACGTTTTTAGGTATAGATGGGATACCACTTAATTAAACAATCCCAAATATCTATTTCATCCAGACTTAAATCATCCCGTTTTAAAAGGATTTCTAATAAAGGTGCATTTATGATGAGAAATTTATCAGAATAGAAAAACTCTTCGGGAGATTCATAAATTTTTTCAAAATAAAAATTTCGTAATTTTGTGAAATTCTCTTGTTGATAAATTGTTTCAGGAATTCCTATAAGAATTTTTTTGTAAAACTCATGATGGACTTTAATTAAATAATCTTCAATATCGAGAACTAATGATTGAAGATTAAGAATATCTGCCGCTTTTAAAAGCTTTAACATTTCAGTTGCTTCTTTTTTCGTCTTGTCAATCATTCCGCAATATATAAATCTGAAATTCCAATAGATATTAGTAGTAACTTGGTTGGTTTATATTATACAGTTGTTGCAGTTAACGCCTTTATTTACCTTAAGATAATTTTAAAAAGATTTGGAGGAATGTTGGGTATTTTTAAAATAAATTTCCCTTCTTTTTTCTCAACATTTTCTTTAGTAAATTCATCATAAAAATATTGTGACCTGAAACATAAAATATTTGAAAGGGCATGTAATTCTTTAACGTTTTCATTTTCACCGACATAAATAATGACATCATATCTTTGTTATATTTTAATAACCATCCTCAAACGTTCTATGGACATTTTTCCAGATAGTTAAATTGAAAAAAAGGAACAATAAAAAAAAATCATTGTGTTATACCACATTTAAGTTTCCATTTAGAGAGACGCATGTTGCACGGGCAGTTTGTTATTATTGTAGATCATAAAGGACTTTCAATTTCACATTTTTAGGCCAAAATAGGTTCAGGTTTAGCATAAACTCATTTTTTTTAATTTTTTTCTAGAAGTTTCCCCTCTGCTTAATAGTAACGAACCATATTATTTACGATATTTTTTCTTTACATTCATGATCAGACAACTAGAGATGCAATTATTCAGGGACTTCATTGCACAAAATATCAATAATCTAAATACATTTTACTTTAAAAATAAAATTTCAAAACTTTTTAAAAGATAATGTGATAAGATCGCTGTGCCTCGTAATTTTTAAATGATGATAATTATTTTTAAAGAATATTTGTAAACAACCAAAAAAATTATTTTTTATTTCGGTTAAGTTGGTTGTCACCGCTAGCTTTTATTAAGTTATCGCCGTGACGAGACGAAGGGTCCATCCGAAGTGCCGCGCCCACATTCGTCCAAAAGAGCGGAATCGGCCTAACCTATAAAATCGAACAATAAGATAGACAATATAACGTATCTGACTTCGCCTTCCGCATTGAGCCAAAGCAGATCCACCGATCTAACCTATAAAATCAAAAATCTAAAAAAAATAAACAAAATTATTAATCAATAATTATTTATAAATTAACTTATTATTAATTAAATCCATAATCAACAATAAGAATAGACAATACTTAATAGTAGAAAATAAAAAAAAAACAATTTCATAATGCAACCTGACTGTGCCGTCGCGGCAGATCCAAATCTTTTTTTGTTTGAAAAAAAAAATTTTAAACAACCTTTATTCCTTTGAGGTAGATTCCTCCACTACCTTTACCTCTTCCTTATCCTCCACCTTATACTCCATCTCTTAGTGTTAGAGTTAGCGTTAGGTATTGTTATAAAAATGGCCAGTCTTTGGATTTGCACGAATCGCCTAAAAACTACCGTAACGCAGATCCTCCCTTAATATATCTAGTGCTGTGCCTCACAAACAAACAGTATGTATTACTATTATCGTTATACAGTACAAGTAATTTGGTTATATAATTTTTTTTTAAAAAAAAAAACTTTTTTTTTATTATAAATTTTAACAATGTCTAATGATAAGAGTGTAATAAAGAAACTAAAGAATATTTTCACCAAACAAGGTTTGATGATATTCTAAAATTTTTCTTTTTTTTTTTTTTATGAATTACCATTAGAACGAGTTTCGGATGTTAAAAAAGCTTCCTCATTAGAAGGTAATATATGCCGTTAATTATACCCATTTTTGTTTGCTAAAAATTAAATTTTATCAAATCTGAAAATAGAAACAGTTTCAGTTGATAAAGATAAATACAAATATTTAACCAATACTAAAAGAATTTGTTAATTATATTTTATAATGTAGAATTGACCTTGGATAATGAATGTGAATATAATAATTACCATAATA
>CAJVPP010003703.1:0-11005 GCA_910592005.1 Funneliformis mosseae | reverse complement strand
AAGTTAATATATAATAAAATTTTAACTGATTAAAGTTTATATACTATATATTATAATAAAGTAAAAATCTTAATTTTATTTGAAAAGTTTCAGAACTCTATTTTCTTAGATCACAACCTAAATAATAAGATATATAAATTTAAAAAGCTTAAAAATTTTTTAAAAATTATATTTATCTTAAATTATTTTAAAAATATTTAAAAAAAAATTAAAAATGATTTTAATTATTTTATAAAATTGCCTATAAATTTATAGTTATATATATATATTAAAATTATCATATTTTATTTAATCTCATTCTTCTATAATTTATTTATTAATATTAAATTATATCATTTTGTAAAAATAATATAAATTATTTTATAATATCAAAATTCTTATATTATTAATATAATTTTCTAAATCTAATTAAAAATAATTAAATTAATTATCAATTTTTCAATATTTTTATTACTTTAAATATTATTAATGTAAATATAAATAGGTTTTAATAAGTAATAAAACTGAAAAAAGTTTATTCAAAATGATATAATTAATAAAGTAATAAAAATAAACAATGATATTAGAATAAAATAATTTTTATTATTATTATATTTATTATATTTAATAATTGAAAATTTCTAAGTTTATATGGGATGTATGTATACAGATCATATGACATATATTTATTATTATATCACGCTACTTCACTTTAGTTTTTACTATTTATTTTAGAGACTTAGAATTTTTTCAGTGAAAAATTATTATTTGTTATGATATATTTGTCATATAGTTATTATATAAGCATTTTCTTAATTTCTTCATATTAGTAAAAGTAATATTAATGCTAGCTGTATTACATGATTTATGTTTAATCCACTTGTATATAATTAGAAATTGCCTTAATAATTTTATTTATTATTATATTTTTATTATCTTTATTATTAATAACAAAATTATTATTATTCTATAAAATATATTTTATATAAAAAGTAATTAAATTTATCTTGAAAAAAAACTAAATTTTAATATAAATAAAATATATTTTTATTCTTTTTACATTACAAAATAAATTTTTTTATTTAAATATATTTTACTAAATAGATAAAAATTATAACTATTATATTTCTAATATAAATTATAGTTTATTTGCTAATAAATTAAATAATATTAATATTAGTAAAGAAATAATTTTATTATTTTATATTTAAAATATTTTTTTAAATAAAATAATATATAATTAATATGAATAATAAATATTTATTAAAATTATAATAAATTAATATATATTTGATGATTACCTATAAGATAATTTAAAATAAAACCAATAATCTTATAATTATTAAATATATTACTAAACTTTTAATAATTTTATAAATCTTAATTTTAATATTTTATTAAACAAATAATTTTATATATTTTTAATTTTATAATTTCAATTCTATAAATAATTTAAGAGTTTTTACATAAATCTATTTTATATTAAAAAAATAATTATAAGATATTTTAATTTTTATTATCTCTTATAATTTTAAAATATTAATAAAATAATTTATTAAAAAAAATATTAGTTACTTTCTGATAAACTTTTAAAATTTGAATTTCTTAAAAAATACTTTTAATATTAATTTTTAAAATAATTATTTTAATAATTATATTATATCTTTTTTTAAAAAAATTTTTCATATTTTGATTAATTTTTTATTTAAAAAATTTATTTTATATTATTTAAATTATTATAAACTGAACTTTTAATTTTGCTTTTTAATTATAATTTTAATATATCAAAGTTTAATTATATTTATTAATAAGTTTAAATTAATAAAAAAATAAAATTATTTATAATACTTAATTTATAATAAATTGAATACTCTAAATTTGTAATAAATGATTCTTTATATATCTAATCTCAAAAGATACTTTTAATATTTAATATTTTTTTAGCAGATAATTACTAAATCAGTTTTAAATATCAAACTTATTTAAAAATTATAATTGAAAAAATGTTTTAAATAAAAATAATAACTTTATTAATTTTTTAAAATAATAATTTAAATATAATTATTTATAATTTAAAAGTTTACTATTATAAGAATGGTATATTTATATATTTAAAAATCTCTCTTAAATTCTTTTCAAATTTGTATTTCTAGTAGTTAATTTAAATTATAAAATTTTAAATAAAATTATCTCTTAAATTATAAGAATTTATAAGCTTATTTATTTGTTTATTTATATAAATTTTCTTATGATTTATTTTATTAAAAATTAAAATTTTTTTAAAAAATTATAAATATATATGATGTTATAGTTACTTATTTTAATTATATAATAAAAAATTTAAAGTTACTTATAAGCTAAAAATTTGTAATTTTAAAAATTTTATCATTAATCTATTAATCTTATTAAATTTTACTTTAGTAATATTAATCATAATATAATATTATAAAATTTATTTTAAAGAATAGTTTTAATTATTATAATTTTTATAATTTATTAAGAAATTTATAACTTTTTATTAATAGTAAAGTAATTTAATTAAGTTTATAAATATATAAATTTTAAGAAAAATTATTATAATAAATATTTTAAAACTTAATTTTAAAATTAAATTATTTAAAAAAACTTTTTAATAAACTTAAATTTTTCTAATAAAGTTAATAAAATATATATTAAACTATAATTTTTATATAATAATTATATTATTAAAATTAATATTTTATATTTTATTAAAAAATTAATATTTTTTTTTATGCTAGTAAGTAAATTTACTTACTTTATAATTTAAGAAATAATGAAATATTATTTTTAAATACAAATTTTTTTCAATCTATTTTACTAGTTTAAAAAATAAATATTATATCTTAATAATTTTTATAACTATATATATTTATTTATTTTAAAATAAGTATTTTTATATACTATTATTTTTTTTTTATAAAAATAAAAAAATTGGAATAATAATAAAATAAATATATTGAATATAAGTAAAATAATATTATATATTCTTTTTTATTTATATTAGATGCTTATAATAAATACCTGTTTCTATCTTTATTCATTTATATTTTTTGGATCAATTATTATTATAATTTAAATTAATATTTACAGATTTTAAAAAAGCCATCTAATATTAAAAATGATTTTTATAATAGTATAATATAAAAAAATAATCAAATACTACATGAATCTTTAGAAATTCTATTATGCTTATTAAAACTACAAGTGAAAAATAAATATGATTTATATATAATACATAATTCATCAAAAAATTTTTTATACATTTTACAATACTTTTTTAAAAGTTTGTATAAGTTAACTCTATTATAAAATGAGCAAAAATATTTCATAATGCTAAAACATAGTAAAATAATATTGTTTTTGAATTCTCTTAAGTTTCACAACTATTAAAGATCTAATAAGAAGTATTATAAATAATATCAAGCTATAGAGTTGACTAGAATTTGTATATTGAATAAAATGAACTAAAAGTAAAGATCTGGTAAAAATAATATAAAAAGATAATTTCTTGTTGCTTTTGGTATTAATTGAATAAACTTACAGTATATTAAAATGAATTTTTTTTATTAATAGCAATTATAATAATTATATATTTAATATTAAATATTTTAAGTATATAAAATATTACTTATATAAAAAAATCTTTTTTTTTTGGATTTAAAACTATCCACAATTTAATTTATGTTTCCAAAGGTGCTTTCAGTAATGCTTCCAATCTTCCAAGAGCACATCACTGCTCATGATGGATATAAAATTTCTTGTAAATGGGAACGGTCTCCCTGTATATCAAAACGCCAGAAAATTAGGGTTACAGTATGTTATCCCGAAGGCCGTTTTCCCGAATCGACGTTTTCCCGAAAAGTTTGACCTACATTATGATAACTTTGCCGAAGTTTTCGGGAAAACGTCCATTCGGGAAGATGGCCTTCGGACATCGGAAAATTAGCAATTCTGTAATCTATTTGCTGATCACATGAAAATAAGAAATAAACGAACAAAAAAAAAAGTTATGCCCGTTAACAAAATGATGTAATTAACTCATTTTGGTAAAAATTGCCATTAACCGTGTTTGTCCTCGCAAAGTCAGAATTAAATGTCAGTAATTAGAAACTCTAACTCCTTGGTAAATAAAGGGCTAGGAGGAATAGTTAACTGACACATATTATGTAACTCAAATGCTATCATGATCTTGAAGATGCTCCGACTTGTTTAAGAAATTTTTTTTAATTTTAATTGCAATTTTGCTCTGCGTTCTTTGCTGATTACTCAGAAACCCTGCTGGTGATTATTTCACAGCAATTGGCATGTATCCTACCAATACGCATAAAAGGACGGAAATATTGAAAATTTAATCAGCATCGTCCAATATGAAAAGGAAAATCATCTACTGATACTTTCATAAAAGAGAAGATTTACATAATTTACAGTGATCCTTTCTGGTGGTGCCCCTGATTTCTCTCTGGAGGCTTTAATGACGAACAAGTTTTTCAAGCAATAAAGACATTCAAATTCAAAGAAGGGTTTTTAATGATAAAACCTGTCGCAGTCAGTAACGTTAAAAATTTTAATACGGCTAATATACCCTTCCCAGAAAAACCCTTACGATGGTAATTTACATATAGGATGAACTGTTCTACCTACATAATTCCTGATTCTAACAAGAATGACAAAAGATTAACATTTTTTTTTTCTTTGTTCTCCAGATGACCGTAATTATAAATTAGTATCAGCTTGCTTTTTAATCCCATGTGGTGAAATGATCTGCAACTTCTGACACTTCTGATAAAATAAAATATGTCAAAATAAAATTTTCAATTTTGTTAAAATTCTCAGAACTATGTTCCCCCCAAGTCAAAAACTTAATTTATTTTTTTAATTCACATGATCAAAATATTATAATAACTTTGAATCGGAATGATATATTCGTTATAATCGTTCTAACCTAGAATGATAGTCCTATCTCCGAAACCCACACTACTATGGGACCATATGCACTTGCCATAGAACACAATAGAAAATCAATTAACTTAATAATGGTTTTAAATTTTTTTCTTTTTGACAAAGATTAAAAATTTATTTTTACATGTAATTTCATTGATGCTGCAACGTTCGATTTCATTTCATCATCTTGATACTTGAGCTTATATGGGCTTTGCAATAGAAAAAGGGGGAACGGCTGGAAAAAAATAAACCTGAACATATTTTGGCCTAAAAATCATAATTGGCATATAAAAGTAAAATTGATTTTTTCCTGTCCCCCCTTTCTATTATTGCAAAGGTCCCATATTATGATTGCCATTTTTAATTATTTATAAATATTGAGATGATTATTAAACCAAGGATTAATTTAAATTTAAAAATCTTTACAATTTTAACCGAATTTAGAACCTTAAATAATTTAAATAATTGCCAAAACATTAATTCCGGAATTTCATGACGCACGCAAATAAATCGTCCATGTGGAAAATTTTCATGGGATGCGTTAATCCTAATATTTTTTTATATTTATATCTGCTTAATTATTCTTTTTCCCTTAACAATCCTTTTACTCTGGCTTATTCAACTTACTAGACTTTGCGTGTTTCTCACTTTCTTTTTTTCAGTCCTACAACGGTAAGTAAAAAGATTTTTTCTTTTTTTTTTTTAGGTATGCTCGTTTAAAATTCTCTTTCTTTTTTTTTAAAAATTTTGGTTAGGGGGACACCTTTCACACCCCAATTTTCTTTTTTAATATTAAAAAAGAAAAAAGATGTTTAAATCCGTAATATCATTATTTTATAAGACCAACAGTACACAGCCAACTGGTATTGCTGTTACGAATACAATCACCACAATAACGGCGACGGACTATGACTATTTTTATTCTTCACATGCTTTTAAAACTTCTAATATAGATAACCTTACCGTTTCAAAATCTTCCAAAACATTAGAAACTAAAGCAAATGATGATCCTTTCTTACCAATAGAAAGTCAACCACAAAATTTACGAGAAACGGGATTGATACATAAAATCGCACATCATTCGTTTACGAAACACCTTATACCACTTTCATCGATACATGTAAATTTCAACAAAAGTTTTCAAGTAAAACATCATCAAAATGATGTATCATCTAATTATACTCTCACAAAAGTAAATTCAAAATTATTGTTTTATAATCAAAGGATGATGTCAAACTTTTTAACTGGCTCCAATAACGTCGCTCCTAATTTTATTACCGATATTAATTTGAATACCAGTAGTAATATTACCGATAGTAATGATAAAGATATTAGTAATATTACCGATAATGATATTACCGAAAATGATGTAGAGGAACTTTTTTAATATTACCAATGTTGATGATGATGATGATGATGGAGATCAAGAAACCAATCAAGAGGTTTCAGAAGATCCAGCAGTAAAGAATGTTCAGGAGAATAGTCAGAGTGAAATAAGAAAAATAGCAGAGGAAATAATAAAATTTGATGAAATTAGCGATGATATCAAACTTTCTTTTACCGCATTGACAAAAGAAGGGGATACCAACGCTACTATTACACCTTTCTACACAATTCCAGATGAAGGATCTAGTAATTTAATTCGTGGTAATTCAATGTTGGTTAATAAGAAACGAAAAGATAGATCCTTTGGAAAATATCTCTCAATTCATTCTTCTTTACCTAATACAAATATTTTTAAATCTTCAGAAAATGATTCAAATAATCCAACATTAAAAAGAACATTTAGTATTAGAAAATCATCAATATTTAAAACCACTGCTACTGACGAGATAAAAAAACCAGACGAAGATGAATCTTTATTTCGCAATAAATTGTTTAATAATCTGAAGAGACCTCGGGCGCTTAATAATTCCTTAAAGAGATTATGTAAATCTAAACAACCACAGCAAAGTGATCAAGTTATCGAAACTGCTTGAACAAATTCGTGATCAGTTCAGAAAACAATGATTGTCATACAATCATAATACAATTTATTTTTATTTTATTTTTATTATAATAAACTATCTTTGTTTGGTATAATTGTTACTTTATCGAGATTTTCAATTTTTACCTAAAATATTTAAACATCCATCACGTAATCGTCGGAAAACAATGGTTTAAACGTGTTTCTGCCGTGACTGTCGAACAACACTGTTGCATACATTATCTATGTCCCATGACTGACTGTCCAAATTGTCCCGTGCATTGAGCTAGGATTTAATGTCACAAAGTGCATTTTCAGATCTGGTATCTGTGACAAATAATGCGTGTCAATTAGAAATATATCCAAAATACTTGGTAAAAGTTGAGAGCTTTTTATACAGGGTGACGGAAAATAAGGTGTCATTATCAGAAAAGTTCACTTAATCGTTATTACAGCGTTTATTCTTGTCAATTACAATTACAATATGCGATAGAAAGGGGGAAATATGTCAAATATGATTTTCAAGCCAAGATATGTTCAGATTAGCATTTTTTAATTTTTCCCCCCTTTCTATTGTAAAAGATGGCATAATTACTTCTTATGGAATGGTGTTATGTTAGGTCATCGATATTTTATGCATTCTTTAAAGCCACTATTTTTAATTTCGATTTTGGTTCATCGTTGGGGTATATTGAATTTTATTTTTCATTTTTTACAAATCATCTATCCCCAAATAAGGGACTTAAACTTGATGTGTGACGTTTGACAAACAAGTCACATTGTTCGAAGTCAAAAACAAGCCATTTAAAATATAAATATAAAACAATCAACATTTGTTTATTCATCAAGTGCGCCCACTTTCCTTGAAAAATCATTACGAATTTTTTTATTTTTTTATTTTTTATTTTTTTTTTTGTTTTGATAGTCCGCAAAGATCCGTATACCCGGATATCAGATTTAAAATATGTTGTCATTATACGACGAATTAAACATTGAAATATTTAAACACATACCAACACCTATCAACCTTTTAGTTTCAAGTCGGAAATGGCATAATATCTCTCAAGACCCTCATGCTCGAGCTGAATGGTTAATTTACAAGTATGGTAGAGCGCACGCAATATTTCACGCCGTGAGGCTTGGTAACGGCTTCATAACAGAAAAGGTCATACATTTACTTTTAAAAAAGGCGATACTCTCTAGATATCTTATACAACGTTTATTAAAGCATTTCGGTATCGACGAAAAGCTCATCACCCTACCTTATCTGAAAGTCGTACATAATAATATAATTCAAGTCGACTTGGATAGATATCGTGCCTTTCATAAGAAATTACCCTTTCCTTCCTTGCCTTGGGGAAGTAATTTATCTTTAACGAACCTCACAAACTTAATTACTGAAGGATTTAGTCTGTTGAACGATCAAAATATTTTAGCTAAAGGGAATGACATGGAGTACTTCCGATATTTATTAGGCGATCCTCGTTTCTATCGCGGACCCGCAAGGCTTTTCCGTCATGAACCAAATTTTAATCTCGTTAAAGATTTGATCTTGATAAAAAAATTTGTCCCATTTCCACCACGACCAAAACTTAAATATGAGGATACGATAGATTATGTTAAATTAATGAAAATCAGAACTCGTGAAATGTATCCACCAAAGGATGGTTATGAGAACAATCGTCAATGGAATGTGGTGGCTAAAGCGATATTAGCTCATCCGGATTTGATAACCTTTTGGAAAGAAATTGGCTATCATGATATTTGTAACGATACCAATGACTTCGTAATGCGAAGTGCATTTAATATGCTCTTCCCTCCCACTCCATCAGATGATTGGATATGCCCTGATGTGGAAACTGTCGTTGCTCGTCTACAAGAACTTATTCGACTTGGTTTCGAATTATCTCTTGATGTTATAGAAGAAGTATTACATTCGTTTGAACTTGGACATAGATTAAAGGCAGTCGGTGATCTTTTATTGGACTCATTTCAAATCGTTCGTAAGGAATCAAAATCCGATATCGCATTGTCATGTCTTACTCTTGCAATGAGACCCGAGAGAAATTCCAAGAAGAATGACTTATTAGGATTTTTAATTAAGAGAGTGGATCGACAACCTGAAGAAGCTCTAAAGGCGGCGTTAGATTATCATAAAGTTGAATTTAAACTTGATGCTGAATCGATCATGACAACCAAAGAAATTCGATCCTTAACAGTCAATTCAAATATCTACCGTTGGATACTTAGAACTTACGGTCCCGATTCTAAGGCTACGCAGAAATGCTTTGATGACATTGTTGAATCACGAGTTTGGATCGATCTAAAGTTACAAGAGAATCCTGATAGAGAAATTCCGGACCGTCTTTCACCCCGTTCATTTTATTCTATTTGCTCCATTTATCTTGAATATTGTAATGAGAAGGTTCCGATTAAAGCAAGTTACTTGCAATACATACAATTGGCAAAAAGTTTTGAAATCATTCACCCATTTTTTAAAATAAGTTTGCCCATTATATTTGGATTACAATTGGAAGAATTCTCTTTAAAAGTTTCATATGACTATAACAGGCCAGAAATTATATTAAATCACAGAGCTCAAATTAATAGACAATCCAATGAAATCAATAATATTCCTCGAAATCATGCTGAAAGGAAATATTGGTTCATTTTACTTGAAAATATATATTATAACATTTATCAACCAAATTATGCTGATATTAGCGAAAATTTTAAGGAGAACCTGGAATACTTTTGGAGAAGGATTCATGGGCATTACTAAACAGAACAAACGTTTACGACACGTGTCTCGCAAATGACGAAATTCCATTGCTGCAACTTTGTGACTATTTTATGTAATTTTAGATAGCATACCGAAAATCCATGATTCAATTCTATGGATCAAGTTCAAACCTTGAACCTTGTCTATCGTAGCAACAAACGATCAAACATTTCTTTCGATCAAGCATTAATTTTGTCGTTGAGAAATTTTAACGAGACGAGATGATGTGATAGGTGATGGTCAGAAAGGATCACTTTATAAGAGTGATGACTTGTTCCATTTTAGAATCAAATGGATGATGACGGGATCAAAAATCTTAAAAAATGAATGGAAGGAATTTTTGACAAATTATATAATTCTTTGAAATAAAAGTTTTAGTTATAAATTATCTAAAATAAAAAAAAAAATAAATAAATTGAATTAATTGAATTACTATGTTTTCTTATAATTTACGTTGTTATCACATGTACAGTATTTACATTTAAACTTTGTCACTTGATTATCATTGTATCCAGTTTTTAAATATCTTATATAGAATCCATACTCAGTATGTATTAGCTTAAATAAACAAAATGATTTGACCGGAGCGAAGCGAAGGACTATATATGTTTTTACGTTAAGAGGTTCAAATAATATGATCACGTGACGTGTCTGTTTGTTCGGCATACGTCACTAAAATTTTGGATAACATTGATTTACAAATAGAATATATAGATAGTATTTCGCTCTGGACACACAATGGATTCCATTTCCTAGTTTTATTAGTCCGGAGCGTAAGCGAAGGACTATTCTGGGCCCTGTTTCTGCTTATCCGCCCGCTCAATATAATTGAGTCAATGCTGATTGGCCTTTGCAATTGCACAAAAGTCTAGATAAATCAAATACCGAGTGAGGATTTTTTTAGTTAAGATCGTTCGGGACCTAACAACGGTCCCCGTTCCCTAGTTTGGTACTTATTACTGTCAAAATGTTTTATCAACTTCATGATGTAAGGTACCCAGCAAAGATGATTATCAAAGTTCACAGCTTTCACGGATTCACGGAAAAAACAATAATTTACAACATATCATTGTCTATTTTCATAGACACAAAAGATTTGCATCATATATATATATATATATAAAAAAAAAAGGTTCGGTTATTAGTGCCATACTTAAGCCATAAGACGATCTATCGTGAGATTCACCCTCTACCGTGGTATAAAAATATTTGGATCTTTAATCATACTGTATTCTCAAAGAGGAGATATTATAGTCATTACGCGTGAACGATTGCGGATCGATGAATTTTCGATATATTCTAGTTAATAAACAAGT
>CAJVPP010003702.1:0-11012 GCA_910592005.1 Funneliformis mosseae | reverse complement strand
GAATGACTTTTTAAAACTCTTTTAAAGCTGAAAATGTTCCTTTCAATGAAAAGGAATGACTTTTTGGAACTCTTTTAAAGCCAAAAAGATTTTTTTCAATAAAAATTAATAACTTTTTCAAAATTCTTTTAGAGCTAAAAAAGTTCCTTTCAATGAAAAGAAACAATATTTAGAACTCTTTAAAGCTGAAAAAGTTCCTTTCAATGAAAAGGAATGACTTTTTAAAACTTTTTTAGATTCCTTTTAATGAAAAGAAATGACTTTTCAGAACTTTTTTAGATCTATAAAGGTTTCTTTTAATGAAAAGAAATGACTTTTCAGAACTCTTTTAGAGCTGAAAAGGTTCCTTTCAATGAAATGGAATGATTTTTCAGAACTTTTTTAAAGCTAAAAAGGTTCTTTTCAATGAAAAGAAACAACTTTTCAGAACTCTTTTAGAGTCAAAAAGGTTCCTTTCATTAAAAAGAAATATTTTCAGATCTCTTTTAGAATTAAAAATTCATTTTTTCAATAATACTTTCAGATTCAAATTAGATTAGATTTAGATTTAAACTAATCTGTCAGATCCAAATTTGAGATTCAATCTATCAGATTTAGATCAGATCTAAATTTTAATAGATCTATCAGATTCAGATTAGATTTAGATCCTGAAAAATGAAAATTAGATTAGATCAGATTTGGATAAAATCTAATCTGATCTAATTTTGCAAAACACTACCTGTATGAGATTGTATTCTGTTTTGATTAGATAATTAAAATATTTTCATCACATGAAAATGAAAAATTTGATAATTATATAGTGGTAAAATTAGAATCACAGTGGACAAAATAGGAATAACTATTACTACTACTTTTGATTATTCTTCACCTAAAATATCATATCTCAAAATTTAAATCTTTGCTCAAAGTGTTTCTTACACATATTTTAGACAATAGCTTATATACTATTATTAAGCATAGTTCAATAAAATATTAAAAAATATTCTTTAGAAGTATTTATCATATCAATGAGAAAATTTTTCATTTAATTTTGAAACTTATAATCAATTTAATGAAAATATTGATTTCTGAGAATTGGCAAAGGGATTAGTATCTAAACTTTTTTGACTGGCATTGCAGCTTTTGGAATATACACAAATACAACTTTAGTTGAATGTCTTTAGTCAAATATACGATTTTTACATTCAAAATGTAAAAATAGATTATATGTGAGTATATGATTAAATTATTTTATTTCATAAATTATATTATAAAAGCTCATTTATTTTTGTTTTTAAAGTATAAAAAGGTTTTAGCTATAGTTCAATTGCAAAGAGATATATTACATAAAAGAAAATGGGAAGATACAGAAAAATATAAAAGACAATATAAATGAATATATATAGTTAAATTAATACAAGAATATGAAGATGAAGAAAATAAAGAATTTACATTCAATGCTTTTGATGCTAGTAATACTGAAGAATCAGAAGAATTAGAAAATACTTTTATTATCATTGATAAAAGTAGCAATGATATTTTTAAAAATACTAATAAGAGTACTAATATTCTTAATTTTGAACAATAAAATAAAATGATTGAGCATTGGATTGAATTTGTTGATACAGAAAATTATTTAGATAGCGAAGATGTGATAAATGAGAAAACTTATAATTTTGAAGTAGGTAGATAGGATACTCATTTAGCAGATAATCCATTAGCTAAATGGAAGCTACTTGATTTGTTTAATGAAACTTTAGAAATACCAGTTTATGTTAGTTGAATGATAAACTTGAATTGTATATCTAATATAATAAAAGTTTACAGATAATAAATATAATATAGTAGCAAAATATATAATAAATCACATGATATATTTTAAATAATAATCATTTATCATTTACTTCTCAAAATAACATAATGATATATGACATATCATTAATATTATTTGTATCATTTTATGTTACTTACTAACATTAGTCAAAGGTTTTTTAATATTCTCAAACTTTTATACTAAGATGTTTGTTAATTCAGATTATAGCTACTGGTAGGTATTGCATAAAGCTCAAATTATACAGTAATGAGAAATCAGAAAATCTCACTAAAATCAGCAGGCTTTATGACATCAGAGATCTAAAAAGTATATGCTTATTTAGAAAGATAATGGAAAAATTATTACATAAAATTGGTTGATCTAAAGTTATTATCGATTCTAATCATCATTTGAGATACCCCCTGATGCTCACTTTTATGAGCAAAAAGAAAAAGAAAAAAAACAGAAAAAATAACTATAAGAAGTGGTAAAAAAAATATTTTAACAAAAAAAACACTACTATTTAGACTAATAAAAACTGTTTTTTAGAATAAGAGAGTTTGAAGAGAATAAAGAGAGAAAGAAGTTTGAAAAAAAAATTTTATTTTTTATTTGCAAGTTAAGCTATGGTCATCATTGAATATACACTTTTTTATATAAAAATTCTTAGTTAAGTGATCACTGGAAAGAGTTATATTTTTAAATTATTTTTGCAATTATTAAATAATAAATTATTTTTAAAAATTAAAAAATTAAAAAATAATATATATTAATAATTATTAATTTTAAAAGTTTAAAATAATATTATTAAATCTATCATAATAAAATAAATATAAAAATTTTATTTCATATTTTTAATATCAAAATATTTTAAACTTCTTAAAATATTTTAGAAATAAATTTATATTTATAGTTTAAGAAATAAGTCTAAAAAAATAAGTTTAATAATTCTTATTCTTTTATTAATAAGTTTGGCAGTTTTTTTAAATTTAACAAAAATAAGTTTAACTATTCTTATTTTTTTATTAATAAATCTAATATATTTTATATCTCTAAAAACTGTTTCTGCATAAGATATATTAGTAATTAGCATATTTGTAATAAAATTTAATGAAAATTTATAAAATAAGTCTAAATATCCTATTTTCTTCATTATAAATTTAATAAAAATATTTATTTAAAACTATTTTTATGCTAATTAACTCATTTAAAAGTATAATTTTTCTATAAATTTAATAAATTTTAAGTCAATTCTTTATATGTATCAGAAAATAGTTCTACAGTGTATAATGAAAAAAATGGCAGTGACAAAAAGCAATATATCTCAAAAACTACCTATTCGATTTGAATGAATTTAAATTTATTTAAAAGCTGATCAATTTTTTTATTAGATAAAAAAATTTCAATATAATATTCTATCACCATTTTTTTCTAAAACTATTTCACATCTGGTTTTCATGGACATAACCAAATTATTTACTATTGATTGAGGAACTGCATCCCATTCTTTAACCAAAAATTTGGTTAACTCATTAATATTTTGAAGCATCTGCTTTTCAACATTATTTTTGACGATCGTTCACATATTTTTAATAGGATTAAGATCCAGACTATTGGATGGCCAATCAATAGTATGAATCGAATTTTCAGCAATAAACTCCTTTGTAACACATGAAGTGTGCTTCAGATCATTATCTTATTATGGACACCAGTTTCTTCTATACATATTTCTTGCAGTAGGTAGAAACTGATTCTGTAATATACTTACATAAAATGGTCCATCCATAATATTAGTGAAATAAAAGAATAGTGTTTTTCCTTTTTTTAAAATCCCTTTCCATACCATCACTTTTTGACAACTTCCAGATGAATCTTTTACCATTTTTATGCCATCAACTGACCTTATTTTAAAAAAGGTCAAATACTGTCTAATCAGTGAATATTGTCTGACCCTAATTATTATTTAAATATGCTTGTGTCCATGCTTTTTATATTTCAATATGCCGATTTGTGAGCATCGGAGTTGCTAATGGGACAGAACTTTCATATTCTTTTTTTTTTCATATGTCTTTAGATAAATTCATGTGAAATGGAAATATTATAGGTATTTTGTATTTTTGCAGTAAGTTGGCAGATCAAAATTACAGTATTTTTGTGTACATGTTATCCAATAGCCTAGAATATAGTTTGTATAACCTTTGATTTCTGACCATTATTACACTGATGATTGATATTACCTGTTTCTCTAAGCTTTTTTAAGATTACGCTCAATAGTACAAAGGAGAATACCAGTTTTTTTTGTATCTCCTTTGCTAAATTAATACTATTAAGCCAGTAATATTGAATTATTTGTCTTTGAGTTTCTAATCTTGTATTAACCATTGTTGCAAAGAAAATAATATAAAAATAAACAAAAATAAACAAAAATTTACTTTTAAAAACGCGTTTTTTTAAATTTGAAATATTAAATTAATGATTTATTTATGATCAATATTATAAATTTCTATGTTTTATTTGTAAAAAAAATATTATTTTATCAACCGTTATTATTTTTGTTACACACTGTATATAAGTTAATTTATAAAATAATATATTATTTATTTATTATTTATTAAGATTAACAAAAAAATAAGTCTAATTATTTTAATTTTCTTTTACTTAAATTAAAATTCAGCAGTTTTTTGAAGTAAAAAATTTATACTAATTTTTTCATATTCAACTTAAATTTAATGAATTCTTAAATCTCAAAAAAATATAACAAAAATAAGTATTTTATTTTTTTGAAAGTTTATAATTGAAAAAGAAGAAAATCTTGATTTAAAAGTCTATTATAATATTAAATAATGTAATAACCTTTAATATATAGTAAATATTAACTGAAGATACAAATTTATGTTTAGTTCAAGATTATAACTAATTATAACATATAACTTAATTAGTTATATTATAGTTACATTAATTAAGTTTGCATCTCTAATATTAACTATAAATAAAAAAATATTAATATTTTTTTAGTTTTTTAATATAAATAATATTCTTTAGATCTAATATAAGTTTTTTACAAACTTTTCTATAATTACTAAGATATAAATACAAATATTTATTAATTATTCTAATTTTTATTATTAGATTTAATAAAATTAATATAATTAATATTTAAATTTGTATAACTAAAACTACTTCACTAAACTTATAAATATTTATTTTGTTAGCAATCATATGATTAAAAATAATATATAAGAATTTATTAATTAAAGAAAAAATTTTATAAGAAATATATATCATGATGATTAAAATTAATATCATAAATAGAAAAATAAAAAATAATAAATTAGATACAATTTATAAATTTTATAGTTATGAATGCTCAAATCTTAAAAACTTTGTAAATATTTAAATAAAAAAATCTATATAAATTATTATAAAATTAAAAGGTATAGCTTTTTTTATTTAAGTGATAATTTAAATATCTATTTAAAAAGCTAACTAATAACTAATTCAAAAGGCTATTTAAGAACTTATTTAAATATCTATTCAATTATTTAATAAATTATCTAATAAAGATATTCTATTTAAAAATTAAAAATTAAATAAAACTATTAAAAAATGATATTTTTAAAAACTTATAATAAAAATTATGTTATAATTCTGCAGAATTTGATAAAAATCATTTCTATTTAGAAATAAAAAAAAATAGTGATAAATCATATATAGATATATATTTGTAAAAATAGAATATATTTTTTAATAAAGAAATCAACTATTTGTAATAAAAATTTAATAAAAAACAAAAGGTTATATAAATAAGAAAGGGATTATAATAGAATCATAAAAAAAATATTTCTAAAAAATAATATTTATATTCTATCAAAACTTCTAATATTTTATTATTTAACTTTTAAAATTTATTTCAGATTCTAAACCAATCTTATCTTTTAAAATTTCTAATTAAAAAAATATATTATTGAAGAAAATTAAAAAATAAGTTAATCAAATACTTAAAAATCTAATAAATACTTTAAAATATGAAGAGCAAGATTACTAAAAGATAAAAGAATCTTAATCTAAATAATAAAAAATAAATTAAAAAACTTGTATGAATATAAATTTCTTTATTATAATCTTGAATAATTAGATCTGAAAATAGTTAAATTATTTATATAAAAGTAGTATAAAAATTTGATTAATGAAAATTTAGATGTTTAGAAGAAATTAATGAGAAGCAAAAAAATTTAAATAAAGATTTAGAATTTAAAGAAAAATAATTGATATAGTAGTTAAAAGAAGAATTTTAGTAATACATAATTTATAAATTTCTAAATCTTATTTAAATAATAGAAGTAATATACAAAAATTAAAAAAAAAGATTAAAAATTACTTGAAAAGAAATTTAATAAATATGAGTAATTCAAATTTGCTTTATATTCATTTACCAAAATCTTATAGTTGATAATTCAAAAAGTAAAAAACTTAAAAAAGAAAAAAAATAACTACTTAAATAATATCTTTAATAAATTTTATACTAAATAAAGGAGAAAAAAGATAAGTCTAATACTTAAGAATATATTAAGATAATAATATTAAATCTGGTAGAACAATTTAAAATTTTTCTTTTATAAATAAGTGTTGTAAAGTTAAAAAATCTCAAAATGATATATTATGACTCTTTTTAATAAAATAAATAATATTTAAAAAATTATAATATTAGAAGATTAAAAAATAACTTATTGAATAAAAGGTTATAATAAAAAAAAACAATTAGCCAGAAGTTATATAACAAATCTTATTACATTGAAGTTGAATTTATATGATAAATGAAAAAATAATTAACCAAAATTATGATATAAAATATAAAATATATGATAGAGATATAAATTATATGATAAATAATACAAACATAAGATATACAAATCATATAATAAATAATAACTAAAATTTATTATAAATCTTATGATATAATTGATTGTAATATAAATCTTATAATATAATTGAATTGCAATACAAATTTTATAATATAACTAAATTGTAATAGAATAAGATAGATTATATGGATTGATTATTAGAAAAATCAGATTCTGAGAATTTTTTAGTAAAATTAAGATTTTTATTACATTTTAGTTTTTGATGTTATTAGATTAAAAAAGATCTAAAAATAAAGATGATATAATAATGACTTTATAGGACATATAATAATAATATATAATATGAATACATAATGATCTTTTAAAATAATAATAAAAAAGAAAATAAGAAATAAGAAAAAAAGAATTAGAAAAGAATTAGAAATGAAAATTGAAATAAGAAGATAAAAATAATGTTAATTTAAAAATTAAAATTTATAATTAAAAGAAATATTAATAAAACTTAAAATTAGATATAATGTAATATTAGAATATTAGTAAAAGAACAACATAATAATAATAAAATTATAATATAATAATAGAAATTAGTAATAAAAAAATTAGAAATTAAAGATCATTAAAAGAAGAAATAGGAATTAAAACTATTAGAAAATTAAAATAAGGAAAAAATAGAAATTAAAAGAAAGATCTACAAATTAATTAATAATAAAATTTATATAATAAAGGTAATAATTTATTATATAAATCAATTAAGAATTAGTATTTCTAGTTCAGTTGATAATAACTGAGCTTTTATTATAAATTACACTATAATACTACAAATTCAAGTCTCAGTCAAAGTATAATTTTTATAATATTTTCAAAATATGATAATAATGCTAATTAATAGGAAGAAAAAAGTCTATCTAACAAAATAAATTATAACGTTAATGAATTTTTAATAAAAAAAAGTATTGTATAAATGAACAATAATAATTTACTAAAAATTTTTAAATTAATTATCATTGATTAGAAAATTAATAATAAATCCATAAAATTTTAAAAATCTATCTGTTATAAATCTTTGAAGTATTATATATTATAACTTAAAAATATTATGTGTCGTAAACTTTTAAATTATTATATATTGTAAAAATATCAAATTATTATATATTATAAATATGTAAATTACTAAAATATCATTATATTACGTATTATAAATCTTCAAATATTATATATTGTAAACTTTTAAATTTATATATCATAAAAATATCAAAGTATTACATGTCATAAATATGTAAATTACTACGATTCATTATATTATGCATTATAAACCTTTGAAAGTTTACATATTGTAAATTTTTCAAAATATTACATATTGTAAAATATTAAAATACTATAATATATAAGTTTTTAATAAGTTTGTAATCTTATGTAAGATTACAAAATATAAGATTTACTTAATACTTTGTATTATTAAATTTACTAATATAATTATTATATTATGATCTGGTTATTGTATAATTATATTATGAGATTTTGTATTATTTCTAAATTATATAATATTCTATATGACTGTATTTACTATTAGTTATATCAGATGATTTGTATTTTATTATACTATTCTAGTTAATTATTTATCTATTATTATATGATTTATAGCTAACTGTTTTTCTTTATAAGCTTCTATTTAATCGATTATTTTTAATCTTTTAACATTATAATTTCTCTAATTTTTATTTATTTTATTATAAAGATCATATAATATATAATTTTAAGATTTCTTAACTTTACAATATATATCATTATATGTTCTTATCATATTATTGTTTTCTATTTTTAGATATTTCTTTATTTTTACTAATTATTATTTCTCTTTCTTTATATTTAAGAGTCTTTTAGTTATTTTCTTCTTTTATGTCTTTAGTTATTTGTAGTTCTAAATCTTATGATTTAATTTGTATTACATTTTAATTATGGTACTTCTTTTTAATTAATTATAATATTTTAACTTTTATATTACCTTTTGATTATTATATAACATTTAAGTTATCATATTATATTTTAGCTATTATATTACATTTTGATTATTATATTTCTTTTAGTTATATTATGAAATTTTGTATTACTTTTTAGTTATATTATATTCTATATGACTATTTTTTCTAATAATTATATTAGATGATTTGTATTTCGTTATATTATTCTAGTTAATTATTCATCTTAATATTATATGATTTTTAGTTAATTATTTTTTCTTCATAATCTTTTGTTCAATTGATTATTTTTAATCTCTTAATATTATAACTTCTCTAATTTTATTTATTTTATTATAAAATATCACATGATATGTACTGAAAGATAATGGTAAAAGTTTTTTTCAATCAACTAAGGCATTATACATTATTCAATTTAATGAATAGGATTTTTAATTAGTTTTAAAAGATGAAAATATTAACCTAAAAAGAAAACGTACTGATTTAAATAATCAAGAGAATGCTAAAAGTCAGCTTCAATTAAACTAATGAAAGTACATGAACTTTTATAGAAGAATAAGAAATAATTCTACTATTATAACTTAGACAAAACTCAGACTTTAACCTGATAGAATACCTCTAGAATGAATTTAAACATCATATTTTTTTGAGATTTCTTAACTTTATAATATTTAATTTGAAATCATTGTAATTAATTCTATTTGTTGCTTAGAAATTTTTAAGTTTTACAGATATTTATTATACTTGAATCAATTTAACAATTTATTATATTTTAGAATTTAATATTATTTAGTTAAACTCATAATAACAAACTCAAAAGCAATTTAATGTAAAATATTATAATAAATCTTAAATGAAAAATAATATTGAAAGGAAAAGTAATTTTATATAAATTTTAATTAATTCTTTTATTATTAATTTGTAACTCATAAAAGACTTACAAAGAATTTACAATCTTACAAAAAGTAAATTTACAATTTAAGTAAAAAGTTATTTTATGTATACAAAATTAATTTGTTATGACTTATACTATAAATTAACTAACATATCTAATATATATATATTATAATAAAAATATACTTAAATGTAATAAAATAATAAATGTAATATAAACTATAAAAAAATAAAAAATAATAAAATAAATTATAGACATTAAAAGAATTATAGATGAAATAAAATAAACAGAATAAATAGGCTATACAAAAAATACAGAAGAAATAGAAAAAATAGGAAAAACAGAAAATAATGCTGATTATTACTTAGCACAGTTAAAAGATTATTTAATATATTATCATTGATTGACAGATTTCATGTGATATTTAGAATTGCAATTTTTTTTATTAATAATATGAAATAATAAAGAAATATTTATAATTATAAAACTCTGAATTAGATCAGGTCAACCTGTTTATCTGACCTGATCTGATCTAATCTGATAAAATTTAAATTAACTATTCATTCTTGAATAATAGTTTTATTATTTTTAATGATATTTTTATCATCCTTAAATAATGGTATATTTAAATACACACCTGTCAGGATCTTTGAAAAGTAATTTAACGTCTTCGGGTATAGGTGCTGTGAACGGATGATGCGTTGAAGACAACCGTCCAGTTTCATTATCTGTTATCACGAGTAAATAAAGGAAATGATTCGACCCAAAGTAAGTTATAATCAAATGGGTGATATCTTCAATTTATCTAAAATGAATGAATAAAAAGCAAATCATTATTTCGAGATATTACATTGGATTATATATAAATGTTTGATCTAATAGGATATAATATATTTGATGCAACAAATACTTTTCGATTGTAACAAAATTTGCAATTTGGGATCGAATTCGTCCCAATAGCGTCCAACTCTCCTAATAATAATAATAATAATTATAATTATAATAAAAATACCATTTAAAATAATGAAAAATGATAAAGAAAAGGCGTTCTTTCACACTTGAGTAAATTCCGGTTGTCTATTAGTTCTAAGATCTTCGTCACGTAAACATTTCGCCATTTGAAAATATTTGTCAATTCCTCCTGTCATGAGTAATTGTTTATACTTTCAAGGATGAAAATCTTTTTCAATAATTATAAAAAGATAACCTGAAAATCAAAAATACAGTATAAAAATGAAAAAGGTATTAACCTGTTGCGTGACTTTGTGTTAATGCATAAAATGATCCTTTTGTTCTTGTTGGTACTATAAATTCTCTTGCTCCTACTCCTTCAGATGTTGATTTAAATAATATAGGTGTTTCAACTTCAACAAATCCTATATTTATAAATACATTGATATAAGGATGAAATATTATAAAATCTAATTAAATGAGTCTAAAGAATATTACCTTCATTCACAAGAAAATTTCTTATGGTCCATGATGCA
>CAJVPP010003701.1:0-11014 GCA_910592005.1 Funneliformis mosseae | reverse complement strand
GAATAAATTCATTCATTATACCTCAAAATCAATGTTCAGATGAGGGTGGGAACATCATCTCGATTTCGTCAATTTCACTACCATTTATAAATGCTTTGATATATCCACGTGATTTCAATTCGTTCTGTCAAGAGAGTGATCTGAATAGTTACATTCATATGGTTGATATGTTGATTCAAGGAACTTTCAATTGTTTGCAAATGGACAGGTCTCAATGGTTGTTCATGGCAAGAAATTTTATTAAATCACAAGAGGATTTATCAAGACCAAGTTGGATGTGTTGGGTTAACAAACATCTCTTAATTCATGGAGAGGAATTACCCGAAAATATCGATTGGGAAGTTGGAATACAACGTATATTTGATAAAATTCATTGGAAAGATATTTACTACTCTCAATTACCTTTTAAATTCATTTACATTTCGAGAGGTTCGAAATTAAGATGGTACGCGTTTGACCCTTTAAGAAACAAAATCACCAAAGTTACTCAAGATTTTGACATGGATAAAACTTTGGATCGATTGCAAATCATTCGTACCGTGATCAACATTTACAGCGTTCTCGATTCGATTAAACGAAATTGGTCAAAATATATGATTGACAAACCTACGTATCCCTTATATCTCTCATATAATCGTGACGGAAACACGACGATAGAATTCATGGGTAACTTTGTAAGAAAGTCCTTGTTAACGCAAAGGATTCAAAGGTTTGATTTCGAAAATTTAAGAGAACTTTATTCGGGAACTTCTCATATTAAAAATCTAGTTCATTGTGTGGATTTAGAAGGTAAACTCGCCCATCCAACTTTAACTAGGGATGGAATTTGTTTGATTTTTCTACATCCTGTGGGTCATTATCATTATCCAAGGAGTGAAGTTGAGATCAAATCAGCGATTAAAACGATCCTACAAGTTCTCGGTGACATGCATCAAGCTAATTGGACACACAGGGATATATATTGGGGGAATATTTTAAGGCAGGATAATGGAGAATGGCTGGTAATCGATCTGGAATTAGGTGGACCGATTAACGAAATATTACAAATTACCCTTTGGAATCGTTGGCCCGAAGAAGCTGTAATTGGCAAACCGTATCTCGCGTGTTATGATATTTACCAAGTTGGGAGACTTCTTGAAGATTTGAAAGATTCATCACAATGGTATTACTATTCAGATCAATTTATTCACTTTAAAAATTTTTTGCTTGATGCTGCAAAGAACAACTTCACCGCAGAAATGGCATTACAGCATGAATGGTTAAATGGATAAGATTAGATAGATGGTAAATGTTGTAGTCTCAAGAGATTGAAAAAAAAAATAATGTATTTGTATATTGTAAATGTAAGGTAAATCTTTTACCTAATTATTAATTATAAAAAGTTAAGTTGACAACTAGTCAAATCTTTGCTATAATAACTATCCTCATCAAGGTAATAAATATCGAGTGGATTTGCACGCCCAGATGTCTCACATTTTGAGAATTGTTGAGTAATTCTCGTGGAAGACCTATGATCTAATTGGGTAAGCCAATCCTGAAGGAGATCTATGATTTGATTAATATCTGGTCTAAGGGAAGGTGAATAAGACCAACATTTCTTTAAAAGGTTTAAATAATCGTTTGGAATATCTTCTTCAGGAAAGTAAAATTTTGGTCTCCTGTGTTTAATGACAATTTTCTTGACCAAATCACTATCATGAATTTTAGTGTGAAATGGTTTAAAACCTGTCAAGACAACATACATTATCATCGACAGGCTATAAATATCCGAAGATTGTGTGTACTTATTATACTGTAATACTTCTGGTGCCATAAATGGAAGCACTCCGTACAATTGATAATATGTTGATTTAGTTATCCCCGTGTCCGTTATAAACCATTCATATTTGTTATCATCATCAATCGTGAATACATTTCCTCCGTGAAGGTTTTTATGAACTAATCCAAGGTCGTGAATTTCTTTTAACTTTAACGATATCTTCAACAGGGAAAGAATTTTCCCCCTCCAATCCAAAAAGGATTGATTGTATAAATCTACGTCAAAGTATTGCATTACGATCATATAATTGTGCGTTATCGGATCTTTTGTTATCCCATAATATTGCGGTCCTTTTTCATAATGTCGTAAGTTCAAACATGAATGTAATGAGGAGAGGAATTCATAATTCACATCGGAAGAATCGCGAAACATTTTCAACGCGACTTTGATTTCTTTCGTCCAAATTGCTGAATACATTGAACTATATCCTCCTTGTGAGATCAGCTTGATTTGGTCAAATTGTTCATACGGTATTACATTTAGATGACCTGTTTTTTTTTTTTTTAAAAAAAAAGTGATTATCAAAAAATCCTTGTCAGGTTCTTTTTTTTTTTTTTATTAATAAAAAAGGATCAGATTAAAAATTAAAAAACATCGAGCTTACTTTTGAGTAACTTGTCAATAGGAGATTCGTTCTGCTGATAAGGCTGACGTAACGAACAAAAGTCGATAAGTTGACTCGTATAAACCGCCTTTTCGTGTATGTTGTGCTCCCTAATGATATCGGTATCCACATAAACGTGCTCAAACTCTTCGATTTGAGTAATAATTTTATGCTCTGGATATTCATCATCAATATAATCGAAATTATTCAACGCATATTTCCATTCGGCGAATGATTTAACTAAATCTTCGGACGTGGGACGATCTTTAACACTATCACTCCAACACCTTTTCATTAAACTTAAAAATAAATCTGGCATGAAGATATCAATCGTTGGACGAATCCCGTTTGTAATATCCTTTGCAAGTTCCAAATCATGCGCTCTATCAGCAAAAGGTAATTGCATCGATCCCAACATCCACATTATGATCCCAAAACTATAAATATCAGATGCCATCGTGTACCTCCCACCGCAAATCACCTCAGGTGCGACGAATGGTAAGACACCATAAATTTTTGCGAATGGAACCTCGTCTGCTGGATGCCCAAGACACATATCCGTAATCGTGAATCCTTCAACGTTGGCCAATACATTCCCCCCATGAAGGTTCCCATGGACCAAATTTCTGTCGTGTAACCCATTCAGCATCTTTGCTAGGTCAAAACAATCTTCAATTACCTTCATCCAATCTATAGTGATGATGGTTGACCTCTTAATGTGATCATAAAGATTCCCTTCCTCCGCGAAAGACATCACCAACATATAATCCTTATACACCGGATCTTGAGTTATTCCATAACACCATTCGAAATTATCATCAGCTTCTTCAAACGTCTGACGAACAAATTCTTTCAACTAAAATAATAACAAATATTAAAACTGTGAATGAAATTAATTAACTTTTTTTTATTTAATAAACAAAAAAAAAAAAAAAAAAAAAAATACAGAAAGTAAAACAGAAAAGAACAAAAAAAAAAAAGTTTTTTTTTTTAATAAAGAAATCTCCATAAAACCTACCAAGCGACAATACTGTGGAGTAATATTTCTTGAATTATCGAGAGACTTCAAGGCAATCAATTGAGGACCGGATCTCGTGTTATCATCGCTTAAAACGTCATAATTATATAAAGGGCCGCGAAGCCACGTTGCGGTATACACGGTACTATGTCTACCCTTACCATAATATTTTATTAATTCAAAATCTGAAAAGGGGATCCACTCGATATACTCCTTGGGATAACGCGATAAAAGTTGTATTTCTTTAATTAAATCATCGATCAACTTATTCTCGCTCGTCCAATTGAAAAAGTTGTCTCGAAACCTTTGATGTTCGCATTCGAAGCACCAATTCCACGACGATTTGTTTTGTCCACATGTAATACACTCTTTTGATGACATTTTATTTTATAAGAAAAAGTATTGTGAGAGGGAAAGAATTGATTATTTCGGTTGATCAAAAAACTCCCAATATATATATTAATCTACCTTAATTTGGATAAATATATTAGTCTATTTACAATTATGACAAGATCAAATCAAAAGTAAAAAATGGGGAAAACTGGTTGGACAAACTGAATGAAAATTTCGGAATAAAGAGAAACTTTAAATAATTTAAGTTTGTTATGACGCTTTTATAGGCCGAATGCGTAAACGACACGCGTTGACGTTGCCAGTAAAAAAATGGGAAAGTGGGTAAAATTAGCAAATTAGCAAATTAGTACTTACCGACCATGACGTTCACGTGAACTGTCGCGTGCAAACAAAAAAAGCAAAAAAAGTTACAGCACCCAGTATTCCCACGTTGTCCCCAACCGTAGTACTGACTGGGCCATCAGTGGCTTAACTTCGGAGATCGGACGGGTTCCGGTGCTTTTCACTGTGTATGGCCGTAACTGTCAATAGATTTGAATAGAGTCTATTTAAATGTATTTGTTTATTTACTACAAATGTTTTTATACACTTCAAATTTTTACTTCTTTCCCGTTTTATCTCCTCTAGATGGATTTCCAATCATAAAACAAAAAAAAAAAAAAAAATTATCTAATGATCATCTAATCTCGTAATACTTGTACACTGCACGTAATGTAAAAAAATATATTTCCACGTGTAATTGCGCAAGTACCATCCCAAAAACTTTGACATTTAACCTCAAAATCTGCAAGTTCTACCTGGAAATTTCCGGGAATTAAAATGATTGTTAAACGAGAAAAAAAAAATTTTTTTGAAATTGAACAAAAAGAGATTTTCTAATTTTTTTTTTAAAAAAAAAGAATGCTAATGACTTTATATAATAATTGTGAAATTTTGTTTTGTTTTGTTTTGTTTTGTTTTTTTTTTTTTTTTTTTTTTTAAGATTAGTATTATTATTATTATTATTATTATTTTTGTTATAAAATTAAAAAAAGGTATTTAAAAAAAAAAAAGGAAAAAGAAAAAGAAAAGGTTAAGTCGTTGAGACACCCAATTTGCAAAATTTCTTTTTTCTCATGAATTGATGATTTACGGTCGGGTAATCAGATCACGTTGTGTTGCTGTTCAAGTATCGTAATCCTGCTTGAGACGGATTGAAAACCCGAATCAGTTATTGGACTATCCGGTAAAGGAGGTTGCTTTATCGATGAACCGCTACCTCCGGGATTAAATTGTTGTAGGTCTATTGACTCATGCTCTTGCATATACGCACGATCTTTTGGAGGAGAATAATAACAGCAAGGAAGAAAGAGGGCGGCTTTTTTTGTTGTACCGAAAATCATAAATAAGATCGTACCGCTGTAAAGAAAAAATCAATTAAAATTGAAAGGAAAAAATAAAATAAAATATATATATATTTATTTATTTACACCAAATCATACATACTAGGTAGATGAAGCAAAATCAGAGAAGGTAAGTTTGTCAATGACCCCTGAAGGATCATCGCGATTAATCTTCATGATAATTGAGGGTATCAGGGAGACCAAAAGCATCAACGAATAGAAAAAGCTGAAAACGGCTAATCTAGCGGCATCACCGAGGGTTATCGCTGTGTGACGATTTTGATTTCGGTTGTGACAACGCCATCGTCTCAAAAGAATCAATATGGAATGAACTAATGTTTAAACGAGTCATAACAGAATTTTTAATGATTGAAGAATTCCCCATGTGACCAATAACATTGCATTTACCTGTGATAATTATGGACGTAATGGCGAGGATGGAAGTAGGAATGATGTAGGTCAACCATACGTGGGTCGAAGGAGTTTGCTTACAGGACAACACGGCAGTTTGAACTCCCCAATGTTGTTCTTTACTGCTAATTATCAATTCGACACCATTTATTAATATCGTTAGACCCCATATCATTCCACTAATATGCCAAAAGTATTTGTCTTCAACTTGATAATTGAAGCATGTTTCCAACCATAAATAGATGGACAAGGTAGCCGGAAACAATTTTAAAGGGAAACAAAAGAATACCAGGAGTTTATTTTGAATTACGCACAGAGGGGTGTCAAAACCTCTCTCTTGTAAACTGTTTCCGTAAATCATTATTAAAGGTAAACTTAACAGGCCCGTGATTAATATGCAAATGCAGAGTTGAAAGATGGACCTCGCTAAATAAGGAGACGTTTTTATTACGATATAAATGAGGGTGGCTAGCAAGGATAGGCTTATCAACTGCACGCAGACAAAAAGAATGACCAAAGGTGAATATTCTGGCATAACTTAATTATAATAAAATTTTGATTCTTATGGTTTAAAAATAAAAAGGGTAAAAAAAGATTTTTCGGATGTAAATAGTTGGATTTGTTAGTTGGGAGGAAAGGGAATGAATAAATCATACAATCCACTTTTGCCGGGAAGAACAACATAAAAAAGTGGAAAGGAGAAATAGAAAAAAAAAATGGATAAAAAAAAAAATGATGAAAATCGAGAGGGAAAAGGCGATGATTTGTGCCAAGATATGATTAAGGTAAATTTAATAATTAATTTGGGAATATGGGGGTTCAAAAAAATAACAATCCGCGACCAGTTTTTAGCCCGCGGATCTTGTTAAACCAGCCTATATAAATTAAAAAAAAAAAATTTTTTTTTTTTATTTATATTCTTTGAAGTTCCCAATTTATTTATATTTTGAATCCGTTTTCGGATGTTCCAAAGACCCCATTACAATTCTTTATTCTTTTTTTTTTTTTTTTTAAAATGGCATGAATTTAAAAGCCACTATCAAAAACTGGTAAAATGATACGATTCAATATCATCGAAAAAAAGGTTAACGTATGTTGTGATCCATGATTTCAAAGCATTAAGTGATACGTAAATAAAAACAATAAATAAACACACAACAAAAATATGGTTTCATATTCAATGCGTACGTGTGGAGTGGAGAAAAACAGATTTTGTTTACTCTCATCACAAATAAATCTCAAATAATGATTTTTCAATGTTAAATTTTCAATTTTGTTTCGCAAATGCACAATAATATTAAAAATCCATTCATTTCGATATCTTCTTTATAAATAACAAACAATACGAATAGAATACCATGTGATCAACAGGTGTCATTAGAAAGACTACGAATGCATATTTTTTTCTTTATTTATTATTACGACGATTTTAAAAAATATTTACAAGACACATGGACACTTAAAATTAGGAAGAATTAAGGGTGGGATGATACTAACTTATTAGAATTTACGCCTTTAGGAATAAATAAAAAGTCATACAATGGTGCCAATTGATGGACGCCCAGACAATAACTCGAATCTTTCCCTAAATATTTATAAATAAAATATAAATAATAATTAATAAAGTAAGTCATTTCTTTAAAAGTCCATGATCTCTTACTTGTTTCATTATTCCCCAAAGAAAATAAAAAGATTTATTCTAGAACACACAAGAAAAATTTTATTTTTTCGTATTTTGAAACTTTTTACATGACATAAAGGTTAGGAGACGGAAATAATGTTTTTCACAAAAATTCATTTGCGTTCAAAAACAATATCTGAACAAAATTTAGCCTTATCTTGAGAATTACCTTTGGAACGGGAACGAAATTTTTACAAGAGGTTGTTCATGTGGTGTGATCTTCAGATATCTTAATTGTGTACCAAATGAAGTTCGAAACGATTACTCACGGTCATGGGTCATGCCTCCAACTGGTGTGTCATTTACCATCTGAAGCATATTTTTCGACACGAATCAACCTCCAAGCCATCTTTATTAGAGTAGAATATTTTGTATACTTTTGCATACAGTGCATGGAAATCATCGACATGCAACTCATCGGGCCATTCAAATCTTCAAACATCCCGAGATGTACTTTACATCGTCCCAAAAATTTATAAAATTACTTTGTCTAATTCCGGCCAAAATGATCGAGACACGGGGCATTTGCGTTCGTGCCATATAGATCATGTGATTGTCGTAATCTTTCCCGTTAAAAAAGTTTTCGAATGAAAGGATTTTTATTACAAGTATACAATTTAAATAAAAAAGGGGGGATACAAGATTTATTGATTAGATGGTTACTTTTTCTAGGGAATCCACTTACTTTGTTTTCCAAAAATCAAAGAACAGACTTTAATCTTCATGTGAAAATAAAAATCTGTGTAGCGTCTTGGCGCTTCTTCACACCCATTCGAAATAAGTCATGACAAAAGAAATGATGATGATAATTTCAATGACGACAAGTTTTAGAACCGGTAAAAAGTACAACCGATAATTGATGTTATTTGAGGAATTCAGAACAAGAATCAAATTCCAGTTCACGTGCATTATATAGCATATTTGAATATTTAAACAAACAATGAGATGCAGTTTGTTAAAAAAAAAAAAAAACGATATTTATAAATATTTTCCAAAATAAAACATTAATCAAATGTGACGTTGACGAGTAATTGAACCAGGTGATGTCAATTAAGCATGTGTTTGAGTGAAACTTCGAATTCCCAATTTAAACGTTAAACAATAAGCAAATAACTTTTTGATTTTCGTTGATATTTTTAATCTCGGATAATTATAAACAAGCGATACATTTGAAATGGATTTTTAAACGATTATTTTTTTTTTTTGTCGTTTGCATAATCGGGACTCGACATACCTTTTCAAAATGTGTAACCATCATCTATGCAGCTTTATGTTATGTTCTATTAAATCTTTCAAATATTCTTATTTGGAATTCTCATAGTAAAAAAAAGGAAATTCTAAATGGAAAATTCGAATTTATAATGAACCTTATTTTAAAGTATCTATAAATAAAAGGTTTTTTTTTTTTTTTTGATGTAAATTTTTTTTTTGTTTTCTTGTGTATTAACTTGTTTATGCATTACATGTCATATCATATAAATGAAAAGCTATTAATAGTCCTGAGAAAATCTGAACAGAGAAACGAGTTTGTGTGGGGTTCCTTTTCTGAGGTTTCTTTTGCATTGTGAAATAAAAAAATGAAGGTGAAACAAAAAAAAAAAAAAAAGATTAAAAAAAATGATCATTGACCATTGACCATTGATATTGTTTTAATTTTACAACGGGATGTTATCAATTTTCAAATTCCGCCAAGAATCTGATTCGACAATTCTTTTACCCTTTGTTCATCCAAACAGGTCAAAATAAGTTTAATGACATCTAAAAACATTAAAGTTGCATTTATACTAAATAAGGTAATTTATAAAAAAGAACTTTTTCGCGCTATTTTTTATCCCCTCAGTAAAAAATTTAAAAAATTGCACAATCTAGAAATTTTTTTTTTTTTTTTAAGAAAATAAAAGTAAAAAAAAGGAATAAAATCTCAAAGGTCATATACATTGTAAAAGTGGCACATGTTCGGTTTGTTTCCTTATTAAAAATGGCTTCATATCATGTAATTGGGCTGATTTTTTGCATCGAAAATATATTAAAACTATCAAACATTATTACCCGATTAATTAAATAACGGGCAATTTCATTGTTCTCTAAAGATCTCAATTTAATATGTTGGTCATTCATTTTTATCTAAGTTCATCTTCCTTATGAATAATATAGATACTTTATAAGTCAAAAATCGGATGGCTAACTTTATTTATTAGCTATTTATAGAAAAGATTTATTGATCGCAAGGGAAAAAAAAAATTTTTTTTTTCTCCTTTTTCGGTTATTTCTGTTTCGGTATTAATAACTTGATTAGTTATAAAACAATTCACATATATATTTATAATTTGTACGAGGCCGAATAGCTAGAGTTCGGATTTAATGTAACACTACCTACGAAAAAAAAAAAGATACGAAAATACTGCCAAATAGACAAATAGATTCACGGTGCGATTGATTCAATTGTGATAGTAAATGCTTTGAAATGTACACGCCCGCTTCTTTTTTTTGATTATTTTAATAATTAATATTAAATCAATTATTTTAAATTACTTAAATTGAATAAATTAAAATTGTAAATTATCATAATTATTTCTTTCTGTGTAAAAAAAAAATTATAAATAAAACGTACCATCTCTCTATGTATATATACATACATATATATATATATTGTTGTTACAGTAACTCTTTTTTTGCAGTAAATTTTGTATGAGGGTTATTATAGGAAAAAAAAAAAAAAAAAAAAAAAAAGTGTGCGTATTTGAGAAGTTGTAACTTCTTTGTGCCCTTTTTTGTGCATACATTTTTTTTTTTTTTTGCATTTATTAGTGTCTATCCCACAAAATTTGATTCTTTCAAGTCCATTAGGTTTACTCTTTCTTGTTTTCTACACCTAAAGGTACTTTGCCCTTCGTCAGCTAAAATAAATAAAAAAAAATATATATAATATTTTTTTTTTTTTTTTTTCTTTTAAAGGAAAAAAGGAAAAGGGGATATTATTATTTATTAAAAAAAAAAAAAAAAAAAATATGAAGCTGCTGCAACGTAATAATAAACTTCATAGGGTAGATAAGAGTGCGTCTCTTGGACTTTTCATAAATAATACATTATCAGGACCTATGATGATGATATTATTCTACTTATGTTTCACCACAATTCTCTTGTCACATTTGACTTCTGCGGCCGAAACATTTTTAACTTTTGGTGCTGAGAAGGATCTCAGGATAATTCAAGGAACTAGCTATACGGATGGAACTCTCTTATTGAGATTAACCAAACTAGGGAACAAAGCAAATTGTAATGAACCAAAATTATGGTTAGATGTAATCGAACCTGATGGAAAACTCACCGCTTTAACTATTGACAACCACAACATTCCTGAAGATAATTTTTGTTCGATTTCAAAAAAGGCTCTAGTTAAAAGACATCCAGAGTGTGATGGCGATGGTGCCACATCTGATGCATGTTGTAACAAATTCCCGGAATTATGTAAAAAACCTAAAACTAATACCGATTGTGGAAAAGATCCCGCCAATCCAACTTGTAAAAATCCTAAAGACCCAAAGACGCCTAATGAACCAAATGCTTGCACAAATCAACCTCAATCCGAAGATTGCCAAACCTTTTGCGCAAAGAATCCTGGCGCGAATGGATGCGGTGCAAAGGTTCCTCAGAATTGTGAAAACAACCCAAAGGCTCCCGGCTGTGACACGTGTTCGGTAAATCCAAAGGCTCCCGGCTGTGACACGTGTTCGGTAAATCCAAA
>CAJVPP010003700.1:0-11014 GCA_910592005.1 Funneliformis mosseae | reverse complement strand
CTAAAGAGGATCAACCTCCTAAAGAACCTTCACCTAAGGAGGATCCTAAAGAACCTCCACCTAAAGAGGATCAACCTCCTAAAGAACCTTCACCTAAGGAGGATCCTAAAGAACCCCCACCTAAAGAGGATAAACCTCCTAAAGAACCTTCACCTAAAGAGGATCCAAAAGAACCTCCACCTAAAGAGGATAAGCCTCCTAAAGAACCTTCACCTAAAGAGGATCAACCTCCTAAAGAACCTCCAGCTAAAGAAGTTAATCCTCCTATAGAACCTCCAGCTAAAGAAAATAATCCTCCTAAAGAAAAGGATCCGGAATCAAATCCTCCCACTAAAACACCAAAGGAAAATAATCCTAAGGAAATTCCTGGTAAAAACGGAAAAGAACCTTCCCCAAATGATGATAAGGCGAATCCACAAAAAAACGAATCAAAAGTTCTAAATATAAACATTCCCGATAACCCACCATCCGATAATGCACCAAAAAATCCAAAAGAACCCTCTTTAACACCAACATTTAACTCTCCTCCAGATGAGATTTCATCTCAAAGTGAACAAAAAGCAAATACAATCAATAAAAATGACAATCCAAATATAGATAATAGTGTATCAGATGTAGAACAAAATGCTTCAACCGCTTTTGATCCAACAAAAGTAAATGATCCGTTATCAAATCCAAGTTCGACTACCCAACCGATATCACCGACAACGGATATAGCAGCTCCAATAAGTCCATTTGACCCGCGATCACCTTATCGTATACCCGCTATAATCGGACTGGTAATAGCTATTCTATTGGCATTATTTGCTTTAGCATTTTTATTGAGAAAAACAGTGTTTTCAAAAAAATATAGTGAACCTCCTTATCAAAGAACTTATTCGGTAGATGGAAGTATTCATAATAAATTAATTCAGCGACAATATTCCATGACAGATCATAGTTTACCACCATGGTCTCCAACATCTTTTGATAATGATGCTGAAGAAATAAAACTTCCCTCTCCAACCGTCATACGAAAATCTTTCTCCCCTCCAGATTCTCATTTAGTTGAAATTAATTTAAATGAAAATATGTCTTCTACAGCTTACAACAATATTTCTTCAACGAATGCAAAGCGGTCCACACATTATAAAGACTTGGCAAGAAAATCAAGTTTATTAAGATATGTTAAAGATTTTGAAACATTCGATGATGAGATAACTGAGGAAGAATCAAATGTGAGTAGTAATTATGAATTTCCAAATCTGCCTGATCAAACTGTTACTTGGGAAGAATGTATGAAATAAATTAGTTAATTCATATATTTACAATAATGGAGGGAGTTGAATATAAAATTTTATTTTAAAACAATTAATTTCATTGTATAAATTGATTTGTATTTATTTATTTCTTTATAAAATCAATATTTTCTTGATGAAAATATGAAACCAAAGTTTTTAGTCAATTTTTATAAAAAGATAACGACTATTTATTATACAGTAAAAAATTTTTCTATCTTGAAACTAGTCTAATGGTAGATAACTTAGTATGTAATTTCATTTTTTTGAAATATTGCCAATTCTTTTTTCAACGCAAAATAATGAGAAGGATGAAGAAGAAGATGATGATTTTTATCCTTTAAATGTAATGTGTAAAAAGAACTTTTTTGGGGATGAAAAATTCAAAAAAAAAAAAAGGAATCTTAACCCTTGTTCTCTCATTCAAACATGCAAATATAATTCTTATAGAAGCATTTGGGATATTGTGCTTGTACTGAATATGCAAAATATCTTTATTTAATAGAGCATGAAAAATTAAAATAGATAAAAAAAGAGGTAGGAACAAATTAAACCCTTTAGGTATCCTATAATTGGCTTTAGAAGTTACAATGGTATTTGATGAAATAAAAGGATCACCTTCACTTAAATAAGATTATTAGGCAAATAAAATTTTATTAAAGTTTTTTTAATTATATGGAATATTATATATGAGATTTGTTTATGATATTTATTGTATACGATCAGTAAATGGATTGTCTTTCATGTATGCAGCAACGTTACTTTGATGTTTTACCACCTCCAAATATTTGATAATCATCGTTAATTCGGAATCTCCGCCTTCACGTACTCTTTCGCGATCAAATCCACGAGGATGGATTGCATTGAAAGGTTGCAATTGAGTCTTGTATCTAGAATCATCAATTAAAATTGTATTCGTAGGATCCAACATGAACTTAGTTGTGCTTTCGGTTTGGGAATTCAAAGCTTTCCAAATAATATCCAAATCTTTTATGGCTTTAGTATCCCTTTCATATTCTTCGTTTGTAAATCCAAATTTATCACGGGCCCAAACAGCAACTAGCTTTTCTTTTTGATCTCCAAATATCAAATTCACCATCTTATCAACATTTTCAGGTCTTGAAGTGGACCAAATCATCACCGAGAAATTATCGAAAAGATAATTAATAAATTCGTTGATAAAAGGACGTAGAATAATATGATAAATTTTATTTTTACTCTTTTTTTTCTTTCGGAAACATAAAGTCCCATTTAAATCTAATATAATTAATTTTGGGGAAGGCGAAGTGAGATTGATTGAAGGTTTTGAAATGATATTTAAATAAAATGTTGATAATGATGCTGCGTCCTTGACATCCGTAGTGATTTTTTCATCTCTAATATCAAAAGGAACGTTACATATCCTTTTCTGATTGGATTCCATTGATTTAATTGATTCCACTGAGAATACACAATATTTTGACAGAGCAAATAAAGAGAGAGAATTGTGAGATTCACGAAAACGCTAAAATTGGAAATAATAAAATTCGTGTTACGTAATCATGTTTTTAAAAGTTATTGGTTACATTGATTTAATCGTTTAGAGTAAGATATGTTTTGTATTACTTTTTTAGAATTAATGTTTGAAATATTATTTATAGAATAGAATTACGCGTTACCAGCAAAAGTTATAATTAAATAATGTATTTTTTTTTTTTATTAATCAATTCATTTAAATGTTTTAATAAATATTATTATTTGTAAGAATTATTTATAATTGTCAAGATCATGGTTTATAATGAAAATTTTTATAATTTAAATATAATTATAATAATCTCATGTAAATTATGTAATTCTATATAAAAATTTTAATTCTATTTAAATATAATTATAATTTAATAACTTATAATTTAAAACTTAAATTTTTTACTAATTTAATTTATAATTTATAGTAATAATATAAAAAGAATAATAAAAAATAAATATAATAAATAAAATTTAATTTAATTTATAAAATTTTTATTTATCTAAATTTATTTATATTTTTAAATATTTGAGAAATAATTATTGATATCTTATATAAAATTTTTTAATTTATTAATTTAATATTTTATTTATATATTAAAAAGTATTTAAAAAAGGTTAAATATCTTAATTTATTTTAATTTACTATATTTATTCTTTAATAAAAATTAAAATAAATTATATATATTTATTTAATTAATTTTATTCAAATAATTGATTTAAAATTTTAATTTCTAAAATATTAAAAATATTATAAATATAATAATTCATTTATGATATAAATATTTAATCATATAACTAGTATTATAAAATTGTATTATACTATAATAGTTTTATAATATTAAACTTTATACTTACTAATAATATAATACAATATAAATTTATAATATCATTATACTAATTATAATATTATAGAATATAGTATTATATAAATTAAATTTTACAAAAATAAAAATTTATAATATTATACTATATTGATTAAAGAATTATATTAAATTGATTTTAATTAATTTGTAATTTAAAATTTTAGTAATAACCTTTTTTTTTACTTAATAAATTTTTTATATTATTAAAAATATATAAAATTTTACTTTAAATTTATATAAAGTTTTGAATTATATAATGTTAATATATTTATCTGATTTAATTTAAAATTTCAGATCAGATCAATAAATTTTTATATTAATATCACCTATTATCTAACCTAATTTTACCTAATAAAATTTAAATAATTAATAATTTAAATAATATATTATTAATAAATTATTTTTTTCTTAAATAATAATATATTTTACTAATAAACAAACAATCTTATTAAATAATTTAATTAAAATAATAATAAATTATTTAAGAAGAATAATTTAATAAGTCAAATTAGTTTAATTAGAAATTTAAGTTAAATTAAATTTTTATTAACTTGATCTAATCCTTTTAAATTAGATAATTTGATTGATCTGATTTAATTAACTACTAATTTTATATTTTATCTAACAAATATAAATTTTATATAATATATTTTATTTTATTCTAAATTTTAAATATTAATTTAATTTTATATATAGTATAATTTATAAATAAGAAATGAAAACTTTTAATAATGGTTAAAGCTTAAACAAAATTATATTAAAATAATAAAGAAAACTTTTTAATAAAAGTTAAATTATATTATAAATTATTAATAAAAATAAATAATTTATGAATTCATATTATTATATAAAATATTAATTACTATATAATACAAATTTAATTATTTTAATATTAAGCTGGTTAAATTATTTTATTTAAATATTAAAATGATAAAATAACCAAAGTTTTAAAAATAAATTTATAATTAATACAATTATATATTAAATATTAATTTAATATTAATAAAAATTAGATTTAATTAATTTTAAATTTTATATATAATTATTTAAAAGTAATTTGTTTTATTTTAAAATCTTTAAATTATATTTTAAAATTATTAAATAAGAAAACAATAATTTTATAAATTAATTTTATTATATAAAATTAATTTTACTTTATAAATATTATTTTAATATTTAAATTTAAAAAATTTTAAATCTTTTATATAAATTATTAAAGTAATTAAATTATATTGTAAAGAAAATTTTATAAATCTTTACTATTAAAAAATTATTATTTACTTTATAATATTAATTAAATATTAATAAAATTTAGATTTAAATAATTTTAAACTTAATAAAAGTATTATTTAAAATATTAAAAGTAAATTTACTTTAATAAAATATATACTATATTTCTCTGAAAATAAGCAATTCCCAAAAATAAACTATTTAAAATAAATTTAATATCTGAAAATAAGCACTTAATTAAATTAAATAAATTAATTTTATAAAATACATATATAAAAACTTAAAATTTTAAAAAATTTTATTTTTAATATTTCAAATATATAAATTATGTTAAATGTAATTTTTAATATTATTTTTGATATAAGTTATTAAATGAAATTTAAAAGTTTTTAAGTTATCTAAATGTAAAAAGGTAAAATTTTAACAAAATTAAAATTTAAATATTTTATCAAATTCAAAATAAATTTAGATAAATAATCTTACTTCAATATCATTTTTTATATCATCAATAATATCATTATTACTATTAATATCATTTTCAATATCATTGATAATATTATCATCACTATTAATATTATTTTTATCAAATTAAAATCTAAATTAATTAATATTTTACAAGTTTTAAAAGATTCTATTATAATTCTATCAAAAATTCTTTTCTAAAATTTTTTAATCTATAAATATACATCAATAAATCTAACATAATAAAAGTTTTCTTAATAGCTTCTCTAGTATTACTATTAGTTATTCAAATATACTATTCTTTACAAAGATTATTCTTAAATAGTTTATTTATTATAATATCTAGTAAATAACAAATGCTAATCAATTCATTCAGGAATTACTGTAAGATCAAAGCTAATTATAAATTTATATTAATAAATTTTATGATAATTATAAAAATTTATATATACTGTATATAAAATAATATAAAATAAATATATAAAAAATTTTTAATAAGTAAAAATAATATTTTTTATAAATATTAATATTTTTTTGTATATTAATTAAAATTAAAATTTTATTAATTATTGAATTACTATAAATTTAAGATAATATAAAATTTTTAGTAAAATATACTATTCTATCAATGTATTTAGTCAAACTTTTTTGATTATTTAAAGATCAGATATATTAATTAATATAAATTTTTTTAAAAAATATACCAGTTCTGACAAATAAAATTTATGTATTTATTTTTATTATAATATGGGAGGGTTTCTAGAAAAATCAGGTTCCGAGAAATTTTTGACTTAAATTAAGAGCTTAATACATTTTAATATAATAACATCAAAAACTAAAATGCAATAAAAATCTCAATTTTGTTAAAAAATTTCCAGAACCTGGTTTTCCTAGCAATCAACCTATATATATATTAAATTTAATAATAAAAAAAATAATAATCAATTTTGCATAATAATAATCTTTAACTTTTTATTACACTATTGAAGCATATGAGAGGTAAACTATTAAAATCATATTACGAATCATATGATTTACTATATTTATAATTCAATTTTAATAGCAAATCTCTCATATTTTGAAATAAGAAAAAATCATAAATTAAATAAATTTGAGTGTGAAAAAGTTATTAGATTTTAGATAAGAGGAAGAACTCATAAAGCTATTAATTATGTTTTAAAAATTTCAAAAAATACTATTACAAACACAATTTCTTAATACAAAAATCTCAATAATGTTTAATAGCTAAAAAAAACTAGAAGATAATATTCTATAAATAATGATGAACATTGTAACCTTTCAAAAATTATTAAAAAATAATTGACTTTCTCTTAAAGAAATTCAATAAAAATTTAATAATTCACAAAATAAAAATATTTCAGTTATAACTATTTGTAAAATCTTTATCAAATAAGAATTAATTTATATATTTTTATATTAAAATCACTTTTTACTGAAGTTTAACATGAAAAATGATTATTATAGTATATAGAATGATAAAATTAGTCAGTTAGATACTAGAAAATTATTATCTAAAGCAATGAGTTCAGATTTACTTTTTTTTAAAAATAATAGTCCTATTTGGATTTAGTGAAAAGATAAAATCTAATACAATATTAAAAATTTAATACTAATAATTAAATATGATAGTGAGGGTATTATAGTATAAAGATATTTTTCAGAAAAGTATTAGGACCATTGGTAAAAATAGATAGTAAAATGAATAAATTTAATTACATTAATATTTAAAAAATTTATTATCATTCATCTAATCTATATATCATAAATAACTTTATATATTTTAAGATAATAATGCTTCTATTTATACTGCAAAAGATGTTAAAAATTGGATTATACAAAAAAAATTAAGATTCTTTTCAGATTAGCCTTCTTAATCTTTAAACCTTAATCCTATTGAACATTTATGATATGAACTAAAATAAAGACTTTGAAAATGATTAGGATATCTAAAAAATTTATATGAATTTGAAAAAGTATTGTAAGAAGAATGGAAAAAAATTTTATCTGAAACTTGTATTAATTTAATTAAAAGTATATCATATCAGATAAAAATATATATTAAAAGTCAAGAATAATCAACTAAATATTAAAATTTTATAATATTTATAATAAAATATAATTTTTAAATTGATTAACTAGATACATTTAATAGAATAGTATATACAGTATATAAAATAATTTAATTTATAAATTATCTAATAAGCATCAAGTGATACTATAACTTGATATAAGTAATATAATCTGCTAATGTGATATAGTATTAAATATTAGAAATTAAATATATTAAATATATTTAATATGTTATATATAGTAAACATAATAAATATGTTTAATTTAATTAATATAATTAATTTATTTAATATAATGTTATATAAAATTAAAATTTATAAATGTAGCTTTTTATAAATAGTAGTAAAAATAGATTAATAGTTGTATACAAATTATCTTGAATAGTTTTATACTACTTTTCTCTTATTTAATGAATTTTATTTTTTTATTTCTTTTATTTTCTTTATTTTATTTTTTTTTCTCACTATATTATTAAATAAATTTTAATTAAAACCTAAACTCTATATAAACATAATTATAACTGATTAAAAACTATAGTATTAAATAAATTGCATATAATTAATAGCCTAAGTTACTTAAGAATAAATAACAGATTATTTATATTACTATGTAAATTATAAAAGAGTCAATCTTTAAATATTATATCTAATTATTATAATTTATAAAGAATATATATAAGTACTTTGTAATAAAACTACCAAAAAAAATTTTTTTATTTTCTAAGTTAAATATTATTTTTTTAGCAAAATAAATTCAAATTTAACATTAACTCAAAAAATTTTTTTTTGGTATGGTGCAGATTATCTAAAAGTCAAATAGTTTAAATTTTTTTTTTCACTAATCATAAACATATTATGTAATCTTTATTCAATTAAAATAAACATATGATTAAAATTACACATAATTTGATATCAAAATTATTAATTTATTGATTATAGTTTAATTTATTAAATTATGAAATAAAAGAAAACTTTTAAAATTAAAAAAAAATTATTTAATTTGTTTTATTTAATTCTTCTAATATATTTTCAGAAATTTTTCTGTGTGATTTATATTTCTTAGTAACATATTCTGCTAACTTACCTATAATTCTATACCTATATAAATTTATATATTATCATGTTTTTCTTACAAATCTACAAATAGTTATTAAATCTATAGAATTTAAAGTACAAGAGACTATTTCTTATAATTCACTTCATATATAATCACAATTGTTTTGTATATGTCATTTGATTGCTCTTTAATAACGTTTAATAAAATTTAACTCATAATGAAATTTTGGAAAAAATGCATAAATGTGATCAGCATTTTCAATTATTTCAACTAATGCAGATTTTTAAGCTAAAAAATCTAATTGAAGAGATATAATTCATCTTTTATAATAATCTACACTTAAAGAATCATTAATTTTGCTTTTACATAATTTATATTCTCCTATTATATTTTTTTCACAATCCTCATTCAATCAAAACTTGTTTTATATCTTTTGGCTAATCATTAGAAGAATTCATATTTTGTCTTTTATTATTTAAACTCTAAAAAGTATTATACATCTTTGATGCATTTCTACCAGATTCAATATTTATCTTCTTTGCAACCAATGCATCAGAAGTAAATGTAGAATAATTTGAATTATTGTCAAAAGCAATTACTCTAACATAATTTGAAAATAAGATTTCAAATATAGAAATGACTTTATATTTAACTTGTTCAATAAGGTGTCTAGCTGTCTAATATTCTTTATCATTTTTTCCTGGCTTTAAATATACTTGTGCTTCTTCTAGAATATCAGGATAGCTCTCAATTTGCTTAACAGTTAGTTTAAGTCTTCCACAAGTTTCAATTAAAACTCACTTACTATAATTGATTTTCTATTACCTTTTTTATGTAATGATAATTCATCTGATTTAGCCTATATTTCACATTTTCCATCATTTAAGTAAAAAATGCATTTATTATAGACTATTAATATATGTTCTTTTTATTCTAAAGTTAATAAAGGATCAACTTTATCCATATTGTCTCCTTCATATAATACTATATATTTTTCAAGTTCAGCCATTTTTGATAAAAACACTTTTTAATATTTTACAACCTCTTCTTTTTTATGCCATTATAATATATTTCTTATTTTTGTTGTTGATAATAGTATTCAAGCATATTTAACTATCTTCTTGCAGTACTTATATTAATTGTATTCTTATTAATACTAATATTCAGTAATAATATATCTTGAACAAATTCTTTAAATTGATATGAAGTTATATGACTTTCATTTTTTCAAATTCATTTATGACATATTTTAGCAATATCTTCATCATCAATAATTTTGCTAATCTTCTGATATTTTCCTTGATGAGATAGAGGCAGAACATTATTAATATACTAATATTTTGCTGTCTGCTAAACTTAAGTAGCCTTTGATTTGCTATTATTATTGTATATCATTTTATTACATCTATACTTGCCTTCATCTTCTTCTCTCTATTTAACAAATATATAAGATATTCAAATACAGCCCTTTTCTTAATATATTATTTTTCTAACATTTCATTAAAATTTTTCTTTAAATTTCCTCAAATTTAAAACTATATTTTCTATTGGTCAGACAAACATAAAGGTTTCTTCTTTTTCATTTTAAAACTTTCTTGCATTGATTCATCTTGCTAGTTAAAAAATCTTTCTAATTTTTAGATTCCCTTTGCTACTTTTGTACTAGGTCCCTATTTGTCATGATAAATTGACTTTGGTACTTTAACTACTTTATAAGGACTACATTTTTTCTTTTCTAATTTAATATCTAGTCTTCACTTTAACTTAAAATTTACCTTCAAAAGTCTATTCTATATATCTTATTCTAATTCTAAATCAATACACTTTTCTAATCACTTACATTATTATTTTATTTATCTATTTTACTAAAAATATTATCTAAACCTGTTTCTAATTGTTTTTCTAATATATCCATTTTTGCATTACTCTCAATTATAAAAAAAAATCAATTAATATTATGTTACAAATTTTAATGTTACAAATTTTTACGTAATAATATTCATTTAATTGAATAAAATTAATATCATATAATAAATTTTATGTCTAAAATTTAAGCATTTTATAAGAAAATTATCAATTTTCAAAAGTCTAAAATTCAAAATTTTCTAGTTAATTAAAGATTCAAAACTGTAAATTTTATTCTCTATTGTCTATAATATTGTTATTATAAATTATTTACTCTTTATAATATATAAAAAAAAAGTTTTAGGATTTTAAAGTTCAATAATTTTATTTTTATTTATAGATAATCTGCATTATAATTTTTTTTCTTTCTATTACAAAGCATTCATATGAATAATACTGATTAAAAATTAAATAATTTTATCAAAAATAATATTAAATTTAGCCTAGATTTAGTTATCAATTTTTAATAAATTTAAACTATTTTAATTAATATTATAATTGAAAAACTGATTAATCTATTTATAATATATTATATTATTTTTTATTACTACAGTCAACTCTTTCTACAACGAATTTTGATATAACGAATTTTACAATACAACGGATTTTCAGTGTCAGACAGAT
>CAJVPP010003699.1:0-11015 GCA_910592005.1 Funneliformis mosseae | reverse complement strand
TGAATCAATCGAGTCGTTTTGCTTTTAGTCTTATCGTGAACACACTACCGTGTAAACTATAAATCTTAAGATAAACCAAATTGAGCCACTACGTAAACTTAAAAGAATCACCACTCGAACACCCCGCCTAACTGTCGCAATTCGCAAGGATTGCACGTTAACAATACGTATGTTTTTACCTTGTTGCCGAAGCGAATCTACACGAAGGGAAGTTTGAGCTTCGACCAGAAAAAAATATCACAGGACCCAATAGACATGAATCAGTTGATTTCGCAATAGACTTACTCCAAACCACAAAAATTGTTGGCGTGATAGAAGTAAAGGACGAAGATATTTTTAAGGGTATTGCCCAGAATGCTGTACAACTTGAATTTGCTTTATCGAACTGTAAATGTAAAGCAAGTGAGATGGAAGAAGGAGATGTATTTACAGGAAAGACTTTTGGAATTATTACAGATGCGAAAGAGTGGTATTTTATGGAATGTTCGTATATCGAGGAGAAGCCTTCGTTCAAGCTATCAGAACCAATAACTGTTGTGTACAAAGATGAAGATTTGCAAAATAAGGTCGAAAAAGTCCTCAGACATATTGCATGGTTATTAGAGGAGGCACAGAAGCCATATTCTGATTCTCAAAGTGGAGAAAGGGTAATAAAAAAGCATAGATCATCGAGCAATCTTACTGGAAAGTCAGATAAATAGATTTTAGCATGGAAAAATAGGGGTGGGCTTATAGTCTATAATCATGTAGACGTTATGTATCACAGGCTATGTCCTGAATATTTGTATTTATTTTTTGCATATATTAATAAAAAATTTTTCTTGGCAAGAACCCGTAAACAAGTTAACAGGTTTTGGCATAACCTACATATTTTTATTTTGAAATCTTATGTACAGTGTATTAGTTATATAATAGACATGTCATCTGAGCTTGAATTATTGAAACAGCGTATCACTGAACTTGAAGCTAAGAATGACAAACTTGAGGCTGAGAATGTAGAGCTTAGGAAAGAGAATACTGAGATCCGCGATCTTAGAATCAAGCTCTCAGTGTCTGATGCTGAAATAGTTGAACTTAAGCATAGGAATGCAGAGACTCTAAAATCGAATGCAAAATATAATGAGAGGCGTGATGCTGAAAATGCCAAACTCAAGGCCAGAATCGAGGAAATGGAATCTGAGTTTGGAGATAGAATCACGAAAGTGGAACAGAAGCAAACTCTGCAAAGCGCCTTAACAGCAAATGATAATTCCTTTAACAACAGTTCACCTAGCTTCAATTCAGTTGCAGTACCAGAGGCGATAACGGTACTTACCAACTCTGCGAAATACCTTAACGGTAAACTGTTAGAAAAAAAAGATATGGATAGTTTCTTGCTTGAGGCTCATAAGAAAATCGTTAGTAGTGAAATAAAGCAACGCAATAAGGAGAAGAAATTTTTACGTAAATTGGCTAACCAGGACAGCATCTTCGATACTGCTTATATATCAGAAACTGTGGTGGTTGCTCCTAAATTGGTCATTGCAGATACCCCTCAGGAAGAAATTCCCACGGTAGATTCAAAAGTGATGCACGATATAAAAGCAGTTAACAGGTATCCTGAAAATTCATATGAGGATGCGCATCGGATATGTTTAGAAATTTTGGAAGAGTTCGAAAAAACCGTTCCCTCAGGGAACGATCAGAGTCATGTGATTTCAGTTAAACCAGATCTCGAAGTATCCATGAAGCAAGATGATGAGCAGGAATCGCTAGATAAAAATCAAATCATAGAATAGGGTCTAATACAAGAGCTGTGTGATACCTTTGACACCTGTTCACCCATATCCAGTGATGACAATATTAGCTCTACCAATACTAATTCCTCTTGCAATAGATCAGAGAATATGATTTCGAGTTCTGCCCAACACTTGTCCTATCTATTCAATACAGCAATAAAGTCTGGTCAGCAGGAAATTTTAGACTGGTATAATTATTCACTTGAATTCGAGAGCAGGGTAGATGCTCTTACTGCTGATGGTAGAATCAAAGATAAAACGGCAAGATCAAAGATTTACAAGGAAATGAAACTATTTCTTCCTGCTAAAATCACACAAGATAACTTGCGCAAGAAAACTCTTAGGGCTAGAAAACACCTCACGTTATTTGGAAAAAATGGAGTTGGGATAGACAAAATCAAGTTGGTCTCATATAGCGTAACTGAGATTTTGAAACTAACTAATGCACAAATCCAAAATGTCATAGATCAAGTAAAAAAATATATTAGTGATCATTGGTATCATGTGACTTTGAAAACCGTTCCCTCAGGAAACGATCAGATTAAGGATGAGATGAGTACATTGGCAAGTGTATCATCTGCATCCCAATCTAAGCCCGATCATTCCTATTTTCACAACAAGATATTGGATCAATATCCTAATCTATATAGAGAATGTAGTATTGAAAATTTCGACTATTATGGGATTACTGATGAGACAACATGCGGGGACTACATCTGCCCATTATGCAAATTAGGTCATGATGATGAAGAAATAAAAGGTACGTATAATACCGGATCTTACTTTATTAAATGTGAACAGCGTGAAATTGAGATAGTTGCATAGTCTAATCCCTCTGGGATCGTCTGGGAATTTTAATCTTTTTTTTCGAATGAATAGGTCTATATGAGAAAAGGGATTTAAATTGTTTGTAGTCATATAAAAAGGAAAATGACTGAGTTTGATAAAATACTAACCCCCGAATATCTAGACTGGCATGCCAAATTAAGTGGATTACCAAGCGTTTTGACGGATAAGATTCGTTCCAAATTATACAAAAGATATAAAAAACAAACTGGAAATGAGCCATGGCAATTATCGGAAGCCCGCATTCTCAGAAATTCGAAGCCAGAAAACAAAGTATCATATTTATCTTTTCCTGAGCCATGTGAAGAAAAAGGACCCATCACTTATGAAGCCAAACCCGATCCAGAATTAATTATCAAGTCCGTCTTAGAGCACTTCCCATACTTGAAATTCCGAAATAGTTTTAGAGGTATTGATAATTATAATTTTGCATTACCTCAGCCGTGGAACTCGCCATGCCCTATTTGTGCTGGAAAACATGGGAATTATGGATTACATGGCGAATGGTATGGAACAGAATATTGTCTTACTTGCTTTACTTCAGGCAATAAATTCAAATTCGCGATCGTAGCATAGAAACTCCATCATGTGAGACCGATCACCTGAAATGTGCAGTATAATATTCTTCCGAAGTTTTGCAAATACAAAAATAGGGCACCGTACCGCAATATGAAAAAAGTGTTGGTGAAAAAAAATTCGTACGAAACATTGCGCAATTAAGGTGGGAGTACTCCGGTTGTGACTATGCATTTCAATGAAGCGACTTAGGATTACAAGCTAATAGTATTTTCGTTCCAGGATTTTTTGAGGATCACAAAGGCACAAATGAAACGGATTATGGAATTAATGATGGGATATGGTATTAGGATATTCCTTGTCATATATCACAGATTACGCTCTCGATTCTTGTAATTTATTTTTGTATAATTTTCTGATTAATTATAAAGTTTCTCTAATTATGTGCATCGGAAAAATTTTCGTGTAACTCCAAAAAATTTTCGGTAACATGACTTTCGGCCGTGTCACGTTATCAGAAATTTATTAATGTACAAAAAATTATCATCAAACTATCGAACTACTGTATTATTGAAATGAAGCTAAATGAAAACGTATGTAAAAAACTTAGTGTACCAGCATACTGGAATTCTATTTCAAAACCAACCCTATTCACATACTTAGAGCATTTGGCACAAACAATAAAAGATTCACTTCAGAAGGACAAAATTCAATCTCAATACGTCTCGGAACTTACTATAATTAAACGGAGTTATAAGAAATGGATGAACAATACAAAACAGTCGTAGAAGCTTTGGGAAATTTTGCGGTAAGTCAGCTTTTTGTGGGTTATAGTAGGGTTAGGGCTACTATTGTAGTGTAGACATTCGCTTTGTTGCCTAATAGCTACGGCCTGCGGGATCTCAGCATGCGAAAGTTGTAACGTGTTATCAACTAGTATACTGGCTACGGCTATGTATATGAAAGGCTACGGCTCCGTTGAGTAATGCAATGTTACTCTACTGGCTAGTATGCTGGCTACGGCCATGTGTACGAAAGGCTACGGCTCCGCTATAGATACATTAGGATAGTTTAGAAATTTGATTACACTAATAAAATAGATGATTGCAAAATTACTAATTGTATTTTTTCATAATCAAGAATGAGAAGGTATCGGAGGAAGTTAAAGATTTTTGGGAAGACAAAAAGTTGGATCAAAAACTCAATACATTAGATAAAAAACGAAAAATAGTCGAGGTAACGCGTGGTTAAACTTTCAGGATCATAGATTTTGAAACAAATAATGAATTTTAATAAATTTTCAGGCTGAAGGTATTGTGAATTTTTTGCAAACGGGGAACGAACGTTTAAATGATACTTCGAAGATGGTTCATAAGTCCCAGTTAAATTTTTTGGAAAGGAACGAAGCAAAAAGATCCAGAATTGATGAAGAAAAAGAAGCGGAGGATGCTAATAAGGTAAAAAAGTCCCCCTTTTAGGGATGTCCGGAAACAGCATAAATAGTATTCCGCTTTCGCGCACTAATTTATGATTTATTCGTATATCACCTAGAATGAATCAGTTGCGAATAACAAATATAATTTAAGAGAAAGAGGAAATATTAATTACAATGAAGAAGGTTTGTCAAAGAAGCAATGTGGATACACTACACCTTCCCCAGGCAGTCCAACATTACATCCATTGCCAATGGATAACTCGTTTAGTGAGAAAGAGAATGAAGACGAAAGTGAGGACGAGGATGATGTCATAATAATTAATGATGTAGATGAACTTTGCTTTAAGGATGGGGATCCAGAAAATGATCTTAAGATAGGTGATACTAATGTTTCTCAGTTATTCCGGAAATACCAAAATGAATCAGTAAAGATCGCAAAGACTGAAGGTCTATTTGTTGAATCAAATGTACACGAAATATTGTCACTGTCTTCGATTTTTCTGCTCGCCCCAGGTTCTCATTCAAATACGATGATCAATATATTTGGTTCTCCTTTACTCATGAAATTCACCAACAAATCGCTCCAGCACAACAAATAGAACTAAGTTCAGAGTGTGAGACAAAATTTAGAAAAGCGATTAAGCAAGCGACTAAGGAGTCACGTCAAAAAGCCATAAAATTGTTATTAACGGAACTTTCAAATGATGAAACTTTTGATGAAAACTTGGGTTCTGTGATATTGAAAGGTCTGGAAATGTTGCCTAGTGATAAGCTTAGAAATGAACCTAGCGAGATCACACTTATCACAAATTATTTGGATTATATAATGAAAGGTGCATTTCATGATGCTGACAAACATATTGTCCAGTGGCCAAACACAGCTTTGAACGAGAGTAAGGCAAGAAAGTTCAGGGGACGAACCAAGCAACCCGATTTCGTTGTTTCAATTTCAAACAGTCGCTAATATTTTCATAGGGGAGGTTAGTCCTCCATCACAAAAGACAAATGTATATAAAAATTGTTGTGACTTAATCCGACTTGGTGTCTTTATGAAGGACTGTATGGACTTCGCAATAGAGAAAGGTGCCGGTATTAATGTAATCGGCTTTCAATGTGTCGGTAAGCAAAATAATATAAAGTGTTTTTTCACACATGAAATTCATTTAACCTTTTTGGCACTTCATTTATAGGTCATACAATCGATTTTTATATGATCGATCTTATTGAAGGAATTTATGTCATGGTCCATATTGGCCAAGTTTCAGTTCCGGCATCGTTAAAAGAAATGTTATTCTTCGTTGATCAAATTGAAATACTTTTGGACATACGAGAAATTTTCAAAAAATCCTTTAATATTTTGTACGATAAGCTCTGCAATCCAAATTTACCGTCAGTAAAAACAATGTTCAAACGCGATACCCTTAGTACACCCCAATTCAATAATCTTGTGAACAGGACACGTGATTGTCACAGAATTTGTCCATTTTACTATGGACGCTTCTAGTATATTTACCAAGCAATTTGCAAAAAAAAAATATTGTATTATTTAGCTCGTGTAATCAAAAAAAATTTTATTAGTTTGCTCACATAGTCTTGTATATTTTGTGTGCGGATGTGATGTGAAGACTCGAATAATGTGATTATTAATATGCATATGCTTTATTCCCTGTAATATTTGCAGGGCGTTTTTACATCGGATCAATAAAAAAGGTTATATCAATTGATTTCATCGTTTGCTATTATACAGACATATATGTGTACTATGAGATTTTTTTTCTTAACAAAAGTGATCGGTGTTTCATTTCAGAATGCGCATGTGACTGAATCTTTTGAGGTAAGCGCCTCAATCGCACCTATTTCTTTAATAATAAAGTGGCCCATCTATATTTTTCATGTGAGAATGTGCACCGGTTAATAAAACTTTTTCTTGATGAAATTTCAGCCGGGGGCCCCTGCCAAAAACATGTGACTTTTTTTTGGCAAAGGTTATTTCACGCTGTCACGTGAAATTTCTTTTAATATTTCTATGCTTTGCGCAGTTATTAATACATCACAGTCGTTATTTTTAGAGGATCTATTAATAACCCCGGCCAAGAGCAATATATTTGTGTTGCTATAGTGATGAACTTTCCCAGCGCCAAGCCGAAAGAAGTTCTGGTATGTTCTATCTCACTCATTACGCAGTTCTGAATTACTAATAAAAAAACCATATCTCTGATTTACATTTTGCGGATCATAAGTCAGGGCGTCGTTAAAAAGAAAATCAAAAATGGAAATAGAGCGATTAGAATCTATGATTTACGGATTCTTGGATAAATGGTAAGTCTTTATTATCCTAGTTTTGTTAGCGCATTCAAATTACGTGTATGGGTAATAACACATTAATCCGTTTTTGAATAGGAATTAGCAATACGTAACCCAGCATGGGCGATTTATCATCTACTGTTTTTACAGATCTCGATCCATGATAGGTTCTTTATTCCGATTTTTTTGCAATAGGGGTATATCAGCCAATCTAGATAATAAACGGTAGATATGCCATTACTCCATTAGTATAAGTTTACAACATATCAGTTTAGCATGTTCATCGGATTTTACTTTTAGCGCAATTTTTTCACCTGAAAAGAAGGGGTCATATTAAATAAGCAGTATATTTTATTAGATAAGCTGTGCATATTTGCAAACCGTGGGGTATAAGGAGTGTAAAATTTACGCCAATGCTCCCGATAATTTTATTCCTAGAATGGCAAAAATATTCATGTGGATCTGTCTGATAATTTTTTATAAATACCCTGCTTATTTCCCTCACTTTTTGATCTACATCATATGTTAATAATGCCAATTTTTGTATCGAACTGCGTCACAAATGAAGAGAAGCCCGCCTTTTTTATTTTCGAAATAACAAAAAAAAATCATTTCGACCTTTAGCTGGAAGGTCCCTTTGGGATCCCACTCTTTGGTCGACATACTATTTTCATATAGACAGTTTATTGAAGCGAACAGTGTCTCATTAAATATATTCTATTTCTCTTTCTTTAGACATAAATGAATTAAGTGAATAGGAATGGGAGTGGACTTTAGTCAAAGGCACTTCACATAATGTAGATACTGTACTTTATATCAAAGAAACCTTTGTAGCGATTTATTAGTGAAATTTTATTAATAAAAAACTTTTCTCTTGCGTAAGGCCTCACGGCCAAGCATTTACAAAAAATATTGTTATTATTCATTGTTTGAAACATGTTGTGGGGATATGGGGATACGGGAATGCACTAACTTTTTTCGTCTTTAGGTACAAGCGCCACTCTGGATCTTAACATTTCTTTTTTCAGAAATAGGGGTATAGACATAATATCATTTTCACAATTATTCCAGGCCTGTATTTCGACACAGTTCTCTTTTCTAATTATACTAGCATTAATGGGTGATTCTTTTAGGATCCTTGCCATAAAACTGACTATAAAACGTATAAAAGGGATGTGGATTCACCTTTGGTTTCACTAGTGATAGATCATACTAATAAATCATAAAAAATTACGCAAAACTACCTGTGATCTAACATACCTGAACATATTTTTTTTTCTACTTCACTCTGAAAATATGTCTGCACTCGTCTTGCAAAACAACGCCTTGTGGTATATCTTTGAAGACTTTACAGTTTCTATTCTTCTTAGCGCCTGTTTCTTGATTTATGTCATCAGAAACCAATTCTCCAATCACCCTCCTACACATGATAATAAAATTGCTAATGAGCTTTCTGCACGTATGTCTGAAATTAATAGTACTCTTACCGCAGAAATCGAAAAAAATAAGACATGTGATGGAAGTATTACTGCGGAAATCGAAAGACTCCTTACTGGTGTCTACAAAAAACTTAGCACTGAAATTAATACTAAAATCGCCAATGAACTTTCCGCACGTCTTTCTGAAATTAATTCTACTTTCACTGCGGAGCTCGACAGAATCAATAATGATCTTAATAATAAACTTAACGAAGAAGTTAATGCGGGATTTGGCAAAATTAATACTGAACTTAATAGTAAACTTACCGCAGAAAGTAAGGCACGTAATGATGACTTCACTAGAAAGGTGCAGAAAATTTTGAATGACATAACTACGAAAGTTAATAATATCGAAAAAGCCTGCTGTAATGAATTTAGCAGAATTAATGTTGTTATCAAAAATCTCCAAAACGAAACAAATAAACATTACGCAATAGTTCAAAGATTCAATTTTGACCAACAAAGTGTGTTCAATGAATCTAAAGCTAATTTAACCAATGAATTTAAAACTAATTCGCGAGACTCTTCAACTAATTCACCTCCAAGCTCTTCTTCTGAGAGTTCCAATTTATCTGAAATTTTTGATATTACTGGAGACATTAAAATTCACTTTAAACAACACTTTGATCGACTTATAAAGGCGAGGAATTATACTTTTGATGAGATGTGCTTCTCGGTAGCAATGGATATTCGTAGTCTTGGAGGGAATATTAAAATCTCAACAGTGAAAACTTTTTATAGTGGTGTTGGTCGCAGTACAGTTAGTACTGTTAATCAGATAAACGCATGGGTAAATAGTTTAATAATAATAATGCGGAGTAGTGGGGAAGGAACTGTCATTATATGGGTTGGGGCTCGGCAATTTCCTCCCTTGAAACAACCTGCTACTCTATTGTTTTCTACTTTTATTTTTACTTAGCCGGCCGGCTCCTTTCTCATGTATTACTTTGCAATAAAGAATGTTTTGATTGATTTTTAAATGTGTGCGTTTTGCAAATGTAAATATAAATCTACACATGTTATTCAAGTGATTATTAACTCTCATAATAGTAAACTAAATGATCCTCGATTTATACTTTCATTTGAGAGAAATACATGATAGCGTCGTGTAAACAATCTATAAACTAAATGATTCCCATTTTATACTTTCATTTGAGATAATCTCTAACACTGAACCATGTGCATGTGGAATCGAAAAATGTAAACATAAATCCTAATATGTAAAAATAATGATATTTAACGATAAAGAAAATAGATAATCAATTGTCGTACAGATTTAGTTGTATCATAAACATAAGAATCTAAATTTCCTTTAACATGGTATTATTTCATTATTTCAAAATGATTAAGAATGAGTCACAGCATAGGAAAGTTATTTATATACATAAAAAATACCAGGTAATTAACACATTGTCGATTCAAAATAACAAGCCAGCAAGGTATGTAATTACTTTAAAGGATGAATGTATCAAGATACTTACATACACTTAATATGGATTCTACTTTAGGATAACCTAAATTATCTAAGGAATTGTCACTTTTAAACTACGAAAAAGATATTATATTGACAAACCCAGAAGTTTTAAGAAATGCTAAGCCTTATAATCCTTCATCCGGATCCACTAGGAGAAAGATTCTTGATATAAGTAAGGATGACAAAAAAGAACTTTGTAATCTAATTTTTATTCAGAAACTTTTTAATCATACATTTTTTTTATTATCTGATAGTTGAACCAAAGATAGATACAGGAGAAGGCGGATCCATGCATGCACTTCCAAGTTATGATAAGATTAATAAAGACTCAACTGTTGTTGCTGGTCACAAGATTCCTTCACCACCTAAATGTAAGCCTTAATGAACCTAATGCATAACAAGTAGGGTGTGCGAATTAATCTACAAATAAAGCTTATTTAACTATAGTATAATTTTACATTTTTCCTATAATTCATGTAATTTATTTTTTGCGTGTCATATCACGCTATTATTATAATAAAGCAATTCTTGGGAATATATTTCACATCATGGGGAAGTGTATGCTAATCCTTCAGTCATTTTTATTGATTTGCAAGAGTGATTGATGACGAATGCAGTTTTACAACAAATTATTGGCAAAGCTTACTTCGTAAAAATGTTTACTGTGTCACAAATCATTTTTCTGCGCAGTTATTTTGGAAGATAAATTTAACCTAAACTTATAATGCATGTCCATTAGAAATATAGATAAATTTAACCGGATGCTGATCTAGCTTCTGCTCAATTTTGACGAACTCAGACAAACTTGTCCAGACTCCACCGTCAGAAAAGTAATATTTTTTTACATGTGCATTTTATTCATAATCATTTTTCTGAACTAAAGAAAAATTCCGAAATCTGATTGGCTGATCATCTTATGATTTATAGAAACTCGCCAGTGCCTGAAACTCTCCTAGAACTATCGAAGAACTGGCAAGGAACTAGAGGAGATCTCATGTGATACGATATACAGTATATCATGCCACAAACTGATTTAGCCGAAGATGCTGTGCATATTGTTACAGTCAGTTCTTTAAGATGCTTATGAGTGATAAGCGAAGCAATATTTATGGGTGGTAAGCAGAAGGTTTAATTTGATATTTAGATTTAGAAGAATGTCAGTAAATTAACAGTTTATTTAATAA
>CAJVPP010003698.1:0-11018 GCA_910592005.1 Funneliformis mosseae | reverse complement strand
TTTGTGGTTGATGAGTTATAGCCGTTCAAAGGTAACCAATCACACTTGCGTTTCTTTTGGTAGCCACTGTATATAATTATTTATTAATTTTATTTATTTTTAAATTTACTTTTATATAAATAATTATAAAAATTTAATTTATTATTAAATATAAAGATCAAAATATAAATTATATTATAAAGTTATTAAAAAGATATATTATATATAATTATTTAATAATTAAAAATATTAATTATTATTTTAAATTTTACTAATAATTTAAAAAAAGTAATAAAATATACAAGTTAAAAAAAATAATTAATTAATAAAGAATATATAAAAAATATTTGTAATATAAATGTGAATATAATATTAATTAAGATAAGTGATTTCAAAAAAAGTAAATAAAGTATTAGATACTAATTAAAATTTTAAATAAAATATCTAATTTTTATTTATTTATTATTAAAAAGAAAATTTTATCATAACATTATTACTAATATTATAATAACTATCTTTTATAAAGCATACTAATAAAGTAATAAAATATAAATTCAAATTGATAAAATAATAAAATAAAACAAGCTGAATATTTTTATCAGTTTATTTTTGTAAATATTATATAAAATTTTAATTATTTTAGTTTAAAATTAGGTAATTTCTTATATAATGTATATACTAAATAGTTAAATTTTAGATTAAAAATCAGAAATTGATATACAAAATTTAGATATATTTTCATAGATTACACCTTAATTTCTTAAAAGTCATTTTTTAAATAGACAATTTTCTAGAAATCTTAGATAAATTTATTGTAATGCAGACTAAAATTTTAGAAAAGCGTTATTTTAGAAAAATGAAATAACATCTGATATTGATTTTCATATAATAAATATATAATAAATGTATTTTTATATGATAATCATTATTATTAAATTTTTTATATATTTGATCATAATCTATTTATTAAAAAATTTAATGTAAAAGAAGCAAGAATAAGAAAGTAACAGAAGATTCATTAAAAAAGCATAAATCATTGAGTATTAGAAAAATAATGAAGATAGTGATTAAGATAATTATAATAATAGTTAAGATGATCATGATAATAGTTATAATAATCATAATAATAGTTAAAATAAAAGGATTTTTAGAAAAATCAGGTTTTGAGAAATTTTGACTAAAATTAAGAGCTTAATACATTTAATCTAATAATATCAAAAACTAAAATGTAATAAAAATCTCAATTTTGCTAAAAATTTCCAGAATCTGATTTTCCTAGTAATTAACTCAAATTATAATTTATCAAATAAAAAAATAGTTAGAGTTGAGTTAGTTTGATTAAATAATACACATTTAGAAAAAAAAATATGGATCTTACCTTATTAGAAAAATCAAAAAATCAACTTATTTTGATAAATATAAGCCAAATGACTCTTTTATAAAAGCTGTAAAAAAATTGCAAAAATAATAACATTTTTAAATAAAAATTTGATTTTAAATGATTTTAATGAGATTTTAGATAAATTAGAAATAAACAAGATAATTAACTTGATTTAAATGAAAGAATCAAATAATTGAAAAGAAACTTAAAGAATAGTAATAATTATTAACAGTAATTAAATATAATAAAAAAAGCTATTTTTAAATATTTAAACAAATTGAATAATAACAGAAAAGGGAAAACAAAAAGCTAGTATAAAAGTTGCACAGCTAGTTTTTATTGAAAATGCACTATATAAAGTAAGTACTATCTAATATTAAACTAATTATTAGTTTTAATATAACTATTTTCTAATAAGTCACCAAGATAAACATTAAAAAATAATACAATTAATTAATAATAAAGATATAGCAAAAAAATGCAATACATAGATTTAATTTTAAGATGAAATAACCACTCCATTAAAGTTTAAAGAGTTTATTAAATAAAACTTACTTATTGATTCAGAAATAATGAGAAAAAACTATAGGTATTAACTGCTACATGTTGGTTTAATGTATTTGAATATTTTTTTCAAATACAAAAACAAAGTAAGATAAATTAATATTAAATAATAAAAATTGTTTAAACTAATTAATTAACTTATATTTATTTTAAAATAAGTATATGTTTAGACATTTTGTCAAATAAAAATGAGTTTAAACAAGCAACTTAGTTATAATATTATATATATTTATAAAATTAAAAAAAAAAAATTTTTTAAAATTTTAATTTTTATAAAAGTAAATCAATCAAAAGAGAATTTATAGTAAATAAGCAGGTAAATTTACTTATGAAATCCTACAGTTTAAGAGATAAATGTATTAAATTATTTAAAAAATTTTAAAATAATAAAATAAAATTATCAGACAAATTTATAAGCAAAACCATTAAAGAATAATAATAAATCAAATTTAATTATATTATAATATACATTACAAAATTACCAAATATTTAAGATGATAAAATTTTATATAACTTTAAATTATAATGACTTAACTATATTATAGATTCCTATATATACTAATTAAAATGTATTAAGATAAGATTATTGTTTCTTTTTTATATCTAACCTTTATTATACAAAAATTTAACTGAAAAGTTAAACTTCATTTATTTATTTTATCATAAAAAGATCATGTGACTAGTATTGTAAAACCAAATTTATCAAAATTTTCGGCATTAAAAATTATTCAACTTATAAAATTACTTATGACGGTAGTATATTTTTTTTTTTAGGTAGATTTGAAATCTATCCACTTCAAATTGTTAGACCGGATCATAAATTAAACCATTTGCTTTATACGCGTGAAATCTTTTGGGGAAGTTTTATATTAGATTTATTGATTATTAATTATTATGAGAGCGACTTTAGTTATTCTTGTTGATGTTCTTATAATGAATACTGAAAGATTGAATGAAATCTTTGATATAGTCTAATCGGGCTTTATTCCTAGCAAGAAATTTAGACTTGTGTATCAGTAATACAATTTAATTTATACAGCATTATAAAATTCGCTATTTTTGTTACGATTAATAAGAGAAGATTTCATCTTAGTAGTTAGCTACTTTGGTAATAGAATTCTCACCTTATTTTCTCCAAGAAATAAGTAAGATCATAAGACTCTAGATAGAATGGCCCTTGAAAATCTTATTACAAAATCTAGCAGTTAATGGAGTTAAGGAAGGGGTATAATGAATGTAATAAAAAATAGTAAAATTATAAGGGTATGAAATTTGAGCAACCAACCAGGGTTATTGCTTGATTGTGAGATTTACTGTTATAAAAGAAATATTTTATGCAACGCAATTGATAAATTCAGCTTCTCAAAAAAAATAGCAGAACAATATCATTATTGACCTTCATTGGTGAAAATAATTATTTTTTGCGATCTTTTATATATTTACGCCAGTCCATCTTTTCTGGCTGCCACTCTCCGTTATAAATACATAATATCTTCATTCGCTTGTGATATTCCAGATTCGGTAATAGTTTTGGCGTAATTAAGAAGTATCTATGAGACAAACCAATTAATAATTAATTATGATGCTAACTGACAATAATAGTAAAAATATTCATACTGGGAAGTGTTTGGACGGCACGCAGTCTGAATCATTTGACTATGAACCAATCTTTCATTTCGTGGGTCCATTCCTTGATTAATTTCATCAACAACTCTGAATGGAGCTTTGGCAAGTTCTTGAAGTGCCATCAAGTACATAATTGTAGATACAGATCGTTCCTATCGAAAATAAATAGATTTAGCTGGAAATAGCATAATCGAATTTTTTGTTATAAAAAAAAAAAATGCCAATTACTTACTCCGCCAGATTGCCTCTGAGCAGTCAATATTTGTAATTTTTCATTATCCCTGTTAAAAAATAGCACTTAATGAATAGTTCATTAATCCAATAATCAAATTATTACTAACCTGAATTTCACCAAAATATCGATACCCCACTTCTCATAATCTTCATGTGTGCTGATACGAACTTCACCAGCACATCCTATACCTATATATAGTTTTAAGAGTTAATTTTTTAAAAACAAGATTATACGATTCATCACATCAATAAAGAATATCTTACGATCAAAAGCATCCGAAAATGTACCGCTTATTTTTTCGATTAATTCAATCAGTTTAGGTTCCCATTTTTCCTAAAAATTCAAATTATAAATTTATTATATAAGGGCTTACATAAAGTTTATAAGAAGTACCTTTATTACTGTCATTTCATTATTCAGTCTGGATAAACGATTTGCTTTGACAGCTAATTTTGATTTTAAAGACTCGATCTACAAAAAATGTCGAGCGTTAATATCATTTATGTTTGTATGAGTAAAATCGTAAGCAACATACATCAGCTTTCCTCTTATTGTATAGATCAATTACACGAGGATCTATGGCATAATGCATTTCAGCCTTAGCTCGTTCGGAAGTAACAGCATCTTCGAGCTCTTCTAATGTCATATCTTTACAAAGCTAAAATTCAAAATATATGTATATAAAATATTAAAGAATTTACACGCAGGATTTTTGCTATAAAACAAATATCTACCTCGTTAATTTCATGCATTGTTTCATTCTGAATATTGTTCGAATTACATTCTTCCCACAAACGTTTTGCTTCGGCTTTAGCATGACTAAACTTTTTTTCAGCTTTTCAATAAAGAGAGTTTTAAAATCAATGTTCTTATTAAAGCTACAAACATATTGTTCATTAATATTACCTTCTTTATATTCAACTTGTGCTCGCTTCAAGGCATCATCAATTTGCTGCGTTTGAGCCTCCAGTGCAATAAGATCTGATGAAGCTTGAATATATTTCAAGGTGGCTTCATTGCGTTTACTAAAGAATCCCATACTTTCTTCTAATAAATTCTGAAATTAATAAAATTTAAATAGAATTTAGATCCAATGTTATATATATATACTTACTTGAAAAATATTAAATCTAACCTGAAAATTTCCGACAACTCTAGCTCGTTTTTTCGCAATTTCATATAATTTTTCCCTTAATTCATCTTCCTCTTCTTTTATTGAATTAGGTGTGTCGAGAAGGCGTTGCAAATGATCCTTTTTAGAATCTATCATAAATTACAAATAAAAATAAATATAATTTCGAAGTATAATACAATAAATTAAGAAACCTAACTAACCAAGTATGATTTTATTTCGTTGATAATCTCTCGTTACTTGTTGAAGTTGACGTTTTTGTTCATTGAGAATATTCTACGCAAATTTAAACCGTTAAAACCGCAGACGATATAGATTTACTTTATTGGAACTACAATTTCTACCTTTTTTTCACGCAACTTTTCATATGTCACTCTTAGTTTTTCTTCCTCTTTAATAAATTCATTACGAGAATTATTAATCCTGGTTAAAGACGCTTGTAACTCTTGATACTGCTGTTCAAGAACACGCTTTTGCTCAATATTAACTATGTTGAAAAAAAAAGATTTCTTTTTTATAAATACTTTTAATAAAAAAAAATTGAGATTAAACACTAAAATCATATTTACTTGAATCTTTAAGTATTGTAGCTGATTTTATTCTAGTTGTTAAAGATTGTGATAGTCTTTGCCCATATCTTGACCAGCTCACTGAATATGATGTATCTCCAACAAAATATCTAAAAAACAAACGAGTCCTCTCGATTTCTCTATGATTGATATTTCCATCTTGTAATGCCACTGGCTGAATATACGAGTAAATTATGTACAATGATTTATTATCGAAACAAGAGTTTAAATAGAAGAATTTAATAATACTTACAATTTTATTCAAATTAGACAAATTACAAAGCGCGGTAAGTAATGTCATTGGAGCCTCAATTTGATCCAATAAATAACAGTCAAATCCAAATCTTCTTAGCTAATTAATTAAATAATTAATTAGTGACATAATATCTTCAATAATTACCAGAAGTTAATAACAAAATACTTACCTGATCATGATGCATAGGTGGAGGAAAATCATTCATAGTTTTATGAGAAAAGCATACAACATTAATCTTTAATTTGCGCACATCACAAAGTTCTTTTGTAATTGTGTGATAATCTTCATCTGATTCACAAACGAAGGTCTTATGGTAAAAATTTCATAATAAAATTTATTATTATTATAAAATATTTAAATATTGTTTATTTTTATTTTGATATTTACCCTATAATTTTGTCCGATGACGGTTTCTATGGCATCTGCGTATCGAACATCTTTAACATTAATTTCCACACATATAGGATCAAAAACACGAGCAACCAATTTATCATTATTTTGACGCAACCATTGAACAGCCTCAAGTGTATGATGTTCATATCGAAGGCTCTCGAGTCGACGTTTCTTTTTATCTTCAAGCTCTTGACGCCTATGAATAGATAAATGATTTTGCGGAATAAATAACTAGAAAAACCAGGGCAATAAATCCAAATAATTACCGCTCATTTATATAAGAAATTTGGCTCTGAATTTGTCTTTCTTCATGTGCAAATTCCTCTTGTTTAGCATTAATGTCATTACCATCCGTTTGAATATTACGCATATGAATAGAAAGTTCTTCCTATATTTATAAAAGTGAAATAAATTAATGATTCAAAAAAAAAGTACGTAAATTTTGAGATTATACACGTACTAGTTGGTTTCTTATTGCGGAAGTATCATTTTCTTCGGGCTGAACAGAAGTCAATTCCTCCAACCTTGTAATTTCTGCTCGGAGTTGTGCAATCTGATTTTCTCTCTGTTTTTCTTTCTTTTTCATACTATTTAAATTTCTACGAACATCATCACAGTCATTACCCTGTTAGAGAAAACACGCATTAAAAAATTATTTGTAAGAATTACGCCGAATAGCTTTTAGATAAAAGGATACAAACCAACTTGTCCAATTTATTCGAAGTATCTTCCATTTGTCTCTTTTTCCGGGAAAATGACTCCGAGCATGATTTTTTTTTATTAAAGGTATCCTTTGTGATAGCCTCAAGTTGACTAATTGTTATAATACATTGAATGACTTTAATAAACCTGCAAACTATAAATCATCTCAAATGTCGTAAATTGTTGAACCAACCTTTTCTTGTCATTCATGGGTTTATTTTCTTTTAGAAGTCTCTGATAATGAAGGTGAAATTCAGCGCGTTGTTGCTTTGCTTCATCATATTTCTTTTTAGCAGCATAATAACGTTCAAACGGAATCTTCAATTCATAAAGTTCAATCTAAGAAATATAAAATAAATAATTAAAAACTTGTTACTTTTAAGTTTGAAATAATTAAAATATCATATTTACCCGTCTCAGAATGGCCTCTCTTTCTCTGAAACGCATAACATCTCTTTCTAAAATATCATTTCTCTTTTCAAGGTTCGAAACTTGTTGTTGTTCATCATTAGCAGACTAAATAAAATAATGAATCAAAATAAGTATGATGAAAAAAAAGTAGATATAATGAAATATAATAATTTTAATATTTACCGATGACAACGATTTCTCTTCATCTCTTAACGTTATTAATTTTTCATGCCATTCTGTCATTTCTTTTTCACCAACTGCTTTTTGAGTTTGTACAAGTAACTCGGGAGGTGACAACTAAACGAATATAAATTCCTAAAGGATCAAAAATTTTTAAAATCAAAAATTATGCGATATTTACGATATTTACCTGAGCGAATTCGCTTACTTTGTCTTGAGGTAAGAATTGACTGCATTAAGATAAAGATTATTTGTTATATGTATATCATTTGCCAATTTGGAATCAAATGCCAGTAATATTGTTTTCATCATATATAGAGAAAATAAATTGGAAGTAATCAACATACCATAGATTATCCACTTGAATATTAAGTGAATTCACCTTGTTGTTAATTTCTTTAAGAGAAACGTGTTCTCCTATCAAATTAATAGATAAATTAATACATTTGTTGAATTTAACATCAAATTAAAGACTTAGGGCCAATATTACCATTTAATTTCCAAAGAGAAGCGTTATTAGCTTTTTTAATGACACGCATAATAATTACATTTGTTCTCATACTTTTCAATTCGATTTCTATCGAAGCACGATCTTGACCATGTTTTACGAACTCTGAAATTTCTCTTGCACGTCCAAGCAGCTTGATTAAATAATTGTAATAAGCATTAAATAAGAATTCTTCTTTAGCTAAATGATTTACATCAAATATTATACCGGTGTATTCCAGCCTAATCCAAGTGCGATTGCACAAACAATCGTACTTTTACCAGTACCGTTGGGACCAATAATCATATTAAGATTTGGTCCGGGATAAAATTCTACTGAATCATATGTTACAAAATTTTTAAGGTTTACACGGACAATAGATCCTATTTGATGTCTGAATTGTTCAATTTATTAGATAATCTAACATAAATTATTTTTGATAAAAACGCGAAAACTAACTTTGTTCTAATATAAGTCGATAATCTTGGAGTAGGCTCTTCAGAATCAGAAATATTCTCCTCTTCAGAATCATTTGGTACTTCTTTTCTTTTGCGTGCCATAAAGTTATATTAATGAGACGCGAAAGTTCCTATTTTACGCGATAAACAATCAGATTGATCGACAAGTCTCCGTCTCCTTTATTAAGTTAATTTCCAATTCACGTGTCCGGCCCGCTCAATAATTGAGTCGATGATGATTGGCTTTTGAAATTGTGAATATTTATAGATCGCTTCGGACTTAATAACAACGGTCATTTATAATATTTTAATAAAAAAATTATCATAGATAAAAATATTTTTATTTATATTTGGACATAATCAGTATTGGCACGTGAATTATGTCCAGTAAATTGTATAATTGGATTGGACTGGATTAGACATAGCATAAAATATAATTCAGTTTCAGTTCAGTTAATCATGTGATTGGATTATGTCTAATTACACTAACTGGATTAATTGGAATATGTCTAGTGGATTAAGTAAAATGTTTAGTATGATCATATTTAAGTAATCTAATATTATTAATTAATTTATTAAAAAGTATAATAAATATACTTTTTATACAAATTATTTTATTAATTACAAAAATGATTTTATTATCAATTTATAAATTATTACATATTCAAACACTTTTAATTCTACACTAAATAAGTTTATTAGCCTTTATTTTACTGTAGAATTTCATTGAGAATGCTAATACTTAGAAAGATAATTATCAATATCAAAATTCTCTATTTTATTACTTTTTATCTTTTAAATCAAATTCATCATCTAATATTTCATTTTTTTAACAGTTGATTCCATAAATTCATTATTCTTTTAAACTTAATTCATTACCAACATTATTTTTGCTACTTATAATTAATTGATTAAAATTATTATTATCATCATTATCACCATCATTAAAATTAAAAGAATCTTTATTATTAGCATTTTGATTACCATTATTAATTATTATTCTGATTTTTTTTATTAGTAAAAGCATTATTAGAGTAATATAATTGTTTTATTTACTCTAAATTATAATTTCAAAGTTAGAAGGAGTTGCAAAATTAATTTAAGTTTGAATTGCTTTCTTTTATAGATATTAAAGGATATCACTTTAGTATTTTTTAGATCATTCAATATATAAAAGAGAATTTATTAATTAATATAATGATTAAGATAAGGAATAAATTGTGAAAGAGTCATAAAACTTTAGCTTAAGAAGCTTGTTGTTTATATTTGAGATATAAATAAAGGGGAGAAATAATTGGTATTAAATTGTGATAAAGAATATATTTAGGTTTGAGGTGATCAGAATTAATATAAAGAGGATCACTGGTAATTTATTTTGTTAAAAGGTTTACTTTATTATTGAATTAATCATTATCATAAATATTAACTTAGAGAATATTAAATTAAGATTGTTGGTAATAATAAAGTATAACATTATCATTTAAATATGAAAGTATGAAATTTTGAAAGTAGATTTAAGGATGAAAATTCTACATATAATTTAATAATTTATAATATAAAGCAATGGCAATTTGTAAATCTGTATAGATTTTAATACTGGTATTAGAAGGGAAAGTATAAATAATGGCAAAAATAGCTATTATTTCAGCTAATATAAAAGAAGTAGAATAGAGTATAAGAATAATATTAAAGAAAAGCAATAGTTTAGTCTAATTAGTTTATAATCATGCAATTCCTATCTGCCAGTTAGGAGAATTTAGAGAAATGAAAGAACTATTTGTATAAAATTAAAGAAACTATATATTAATAAATTAAGATTTCAAATTATCTAATTTAAAAATGGATATATAATTAAATGGTAGAATTATTAAATTAGATAAAGGTTTAGTTAGATATTAATATAAAGAAGTTAATATTAATAAAGCTACTTTTTGAAACATTAAATGTGAAAAATTACATTATAATCTATTATAAATTTATGAAATGTTTAATAATTGAGCAATAATTCACTGATAATTGAATGATACAAAAATTATATTTATATTATTATTTATATAGATAAATTAAATAAACTATATCTGAACAAGGAAAAAAATAGGTGATCAATAATAATCTGATTGTTTTGATAATAGTATTGTACGTGAATTATGTATTTTCTATTTTAATGATTTTACTATTATATATTGATTTGATTAGATAATAACAAATGATAGATAGTTGTTAAGACAATAAAGTTATAGATTATAATAATAATTTAATAATTAATATATATGAAGAACAGCTTTAATTCATTATTCTAAATATAGAATTAATTAAAAAGTATGAATCTAATAAAGTAAACTATTTAAATACTATATAATATTGAGTTATAAATCATATTCAGGTCAAATAATATAAATAAATTAAATCTATCTATCATTGTAAGTTAGTCAATATATATATAGTAGCTACCAAAAGAAACGCAAGTGTGATTGGTTACCTTTGAACAGCTATAACCCATCAATCACAAATGCTAAAAATATGATCTTGTACTTGTTTTAAAGCCCAAATCTTGAAGGATATCCTGGCGAATTTTTTTTTTTTTTTTTTTGAAGTGCGGCAGTTTTGCATGATCTTTATTAAATTTATAAAATACTAGGTACATA
>CAJVPP010003697.1:0-11018 GCA_910592005.1 Funneliformis mosseae | reverse complement strand
GCTTTTGTGTATTGGAAAATCAATTGAGTTTATTGAGATTAAATAAATACATCGAGTTTAAATAAATTTAAAGTTTTATCGGATTTTTAATTTGTGTAACAAAATCTATTTTTCTATTAGCTATTCTATAAGTGCACACCCTCCATAAGTGCACATGTATGGCTGGCCCTAGGTGCGTGCACTTATGGAGGTGTTACTGTATAACTTTTTTTTGAAATAGTCTTCAACTTTTAGACCCTTTTTGAAAATTAATAATTTTATGTATTGATCTTGTCTTTTTAAACTGATTATAGCTAATAACCTTGATATTTTACTAATTAAAGTTAAAGCGCATCCAGTCAACTTTTTTAACAATAAAGTAGATGCATTAGCAAAAGTAATTTTAGTATCTCCTGCTTTATATTTTAATATTTTAGCTACTTCTAAATGTTTTTTCACTTATATTAGACATCCTATTCTCATTTTCATAAGACAATTTATTAAAAATATTTTTAATATAAACACTTATAACAATTCATTAACCTTCATATTGTTTTCAAATACTAATATATATTTTAACCTCACTAGTTCATTATATCATTTTGTCTTAATGATAATGTTACTATTAACTATATAATATACATAGCCTTTGCAATAAGAAAAAAGAAATTCCAATAGCTGCTTGAAATGCTATCTACTATTGAGATTCTTAAAGTTAGACATCTATCTTTATTCTCATCTTCATTTCTATATACCAGGTGTGATGCTACAAATGAAAACTTTTATCATATTTAGCTTTGTCTCATAATTGTTTATAAAATAAAACTGCTTATCTAACATGCAAAAGATTATCTTAAATTTATTATCAATACGTAAAATTATGATATTGAAAGACTTAATTATTAAAGTTTGACTGATATTGCTTTTTTCTTATTCTTATTAAAGGCATTATTTCTAAATACCTTTTACCTTTATTCACAATAATATCTTACACATATCTATAATTTTAGCTATATGTTCTTTCTTTATGCATTTTATTTTTGAAGAATCCTATAGAATTTAGGTCAAAAGATATGTCCTTCAATCTAACATTGAAAAGGTTGCTAATATTAATATCAATCGAAAAAATGAGAACTTTGTTTCTTTTAGTTTTGATCTTCCATATGCTATTTCCATTAACAACAATATTCCTGATTCAATTTCTATTATAATACAACTTAGATTCCATTAGATGAATTTATAATGTAGTAATAGCCAAGCCCTCTTCTGCTCTTTTTATTTTATTTACTTGAAAATAATAATTTTAGTCTAAGTTAGAATTGATTTAGGGGAATACAGGGTCAATTTTTTTAGATTAGATTTTCTTTTTTTCTTCTTGATTTGTAATTTTATTTTATAATTTTATTTTTATTATAATAAAGATTATGTAAAACTACCATACTTTATAAAAATAAAAAAAAATTAAAATAAAAATAATAGAAATATTAAAAAATACTAAAAGAAAATAATAGTAATTACTGAAAATTTAGAAAGAATTTAACAGAAATTACAGAAAATTACAGGAATTTATAGAAATATTGTAAAGAAAAATAGGAAATTACAGAAATTACAAAAAGGAAAATCTAAAATTTATAGAATTGATCTATATTAGTTTTATATAAATAAGATAGATTTTTAACTATGTAAATGATCATTTTCTTAATTTCCTAATACTTTAATAATAAAATAATAATAAAATTTGTTTTTTTAATAAAAATAAATACTTGTATTTAATATTTAATACAAAAATATGTTAAATAATTAATTAAATAAATTGACTAAATAAAATTATGCTAAAATGATTATGTAATTAATTTTATTTATAAAAAAATTTAAAAAACTTATGATGATAAAATAATTGAATAAAGGATCCAACAATAATAAAATATATAGAATAATATAAAAAAAAGATTATGAATAATATGAAAAATGAAGAATTAATATAAATAAAATGAAGATGATGATAATTATAAATAATATAGATAACACTTATAAGAATAAAATAATTAAATGAAAGATATAAAAAAAAATGTTTAACAATAAAATAATCAAACAGAAAAATAAGACTTAGAAAATAAAAGAATAAAATAAAGATATAATGAAAGCCCTATATTTATGAGAAAGAAAGAAAACTGAAAAATTAAAAGAAAGAGAATTATAAGAAAATAATTGAATAAAAGATCTAACTATAAAGAATATCAGGAAAATAAAAATTAATTAATATAATAAAAAAAATATAAAAATAAAACAGAATTGATGAATAAAATAATATATAAATTAATAAATACAACTGAAAAAAAAATACAAATAGATCAAAATTAAAGATTTAAAAGAAATTGATAATACTGAAATAATAAAATAAAAATAAAGAAAATAATAAATTAAAAACTGAAATAAACAAATTAATACTAAATAAGATTCTTAAACAAATAAAATTAATTTGTAAAAATAAATCCTCTTGAAGATGAGTGACAGAAATAGTTTAAAAAGATACAGCTTTTGTTAAAGTTATTAAACTTAGAAAATATTGATAATTTATATAAATAGGATTTTAGCAATTATACTATTTTAAGCTTTTCATATAATTTTTTTATTGAAACTATTATTAATAATAAAATTATGCATATCTGCATCTTAAAAAAAATTATTTTTTCTTAAATATTGATGTGTAAATATTAAAATGATTTTATAATTATCATAAATTTATGATTCTATAATTATCTTTACATTATTAATATATTATTTTAATATTTATTAATTAAATTTAAGCTAGTTAATTACCATGTAACAATATCAAAATCTCATGATTTTATTGATCAATTAATGTGATAGAATCTGAAACTTATATAATTTAGATATAGTGATATGCATTTTATACTTTTAATGAAATTTCATTGAAATTGAAAGGTCTATTGAAAGATTTTGAAAGAATTGAAAGATTTTGATCTTCTAATAAATCATATGTATTGGAAGCTTCTATTTAAAGTTATTTGTTTAAATTCATTTTGGATTTAACAAATATTTAAACTATAGTTTTGCTAATTTTTTACTAAGGTTTTAATATAGTTTTACATTTTTATAAGCTTTGATATAGTTTTACTTTTTTCAGAATTTTGCAGATTTTTTAATAAGGTTTTAATATAATTTTATTAAATTTTATCTTTTTCCATTTAGATGATTTGCAAAACCTTTAGATTTCATCTAAACAATCTTACTTTCAATCAAATTTTTGTACTATTGGAATTGGCTATTAGAAGATTTTAATATTACTTCTAATACTTCTAATACTATTTTTAATTATAGATAATTAATCATAAATTATTTTAAATCTTGTATAACTTTAAAAAATTTTTATTTTTTTTTGCATTTATCTATTATAATAAGTATAAAAAGAAAAAATAAACTTAAAAAGCATCATTTAACATTATAAAATAAAATAATTGAAATAACTTTGCTATTTGTCTTATATATTCAGAAAATTTAGAAGAAGGCAAACTTTTAAAGTATACATTTACAAATAAAAAATCATAAGTAAAAAATTATTTAAAAAATTGTAGATATTTTATAAAAAAAATTGGTAGTTAAAAAGAAGTAGATGACATTATAAATTTAATAGATAATAAAAATAAAGAAATTGTAAGACAAAAATACTTAAAACTTAATTTAGATCCTGATAAGATTGAAAAAGAAAAAGTATTCAAATACTTGAAATCTATGCAAAATAATTTTGATATTATATTTCTTAATTTTCAAAAGAAGAAGTATCTTTAGTTTGATCCCTTACTTTAATATTAATAGTATTATTAAATACTATATTTATCCAATTAAAACCAGTAATAATATAATGTAAAAATATTTTTATTAGAACTTCTACAAAAAACACAACCTATATTTAATAAGAATGATTATATTAGGTTTTTATTTTAATAGATAGAAAATCAAGTAACATTAGATTTATTTAAATTTTTAAATCTAAATTTGATTTTATTAGGATGAAAAACTTTATCAAATCATATATTAAATAGTGAAATAATAAATGTAGATTTATTATAAATGAAAAGATAAAATTAGTATAACATTAGCATTTGACAGATAGAAAAATATTTTAAATCAATATATATTTGAATTATTATTTATTATTTCTTCAGATAAAATTTTAATATGAAAAGCATTAGATATTAATAGTAAAAGAGAATGTATGATTAAAGTAATACCTAAATTGTAGATTTAATTAAAAGTGCTAATGATTTAAATGCAAAATTATATTGCTATAATTTTGATAGTGCTGTAGCTTATATAGGGACTCAGTAAGATTAATCAATTATATTTATTTATTTATTTTTAATTATTTAAAATTAATATTTATATTATAATAGATAAAGACTTTATTTAAAATATCCTTATATTATATTTACCTTGCTATATACATCAATATCAGTTAGTAATCTGTGACATCTTTAAAGAATCTTTTATTTTAAAAGATGTATTAACTAAAGCAATTATAGTAGTAACATACTTTAAAAATGAAAATAATAGCTATTTTATTGGTAAATTATGAAATATACAGAAAGAGTTGTATAGTAAATATTATTTAATTATAGTTTCAGGTAAAACTAGATAAAATATTCATTACTTTTATTTTTAAAGTATAATTCAATCTAAATAGACTTTACAAATAAGTATAAATTTAATAATTATATATTATTTAATTAATTTATTTTACTTATTAATTTTATTTTAAAATTTAACAATTCAATATAAATGTTCTCTAGTAGAACCAAGCTCCTTAATAACAAATATATTAAGTATGAATAAAATCTATTTTAACAAAATTATTTGTAAAATTTTTTTTAATCAAAATTGGTAGAATATAATAGAAACTTTACAAGAAATTTTATTACTATACTGTGAAGTTTTAAATAAACTTCAAAATGATAAAGCTCATCTTTTTAATTACTTTATACTTTAGAATACTTTATTCAGTTTTGGAATCAGTTTTCAGATGTTGAATTAGGAGAAAAATAATAGATCAATTAGAAAAATGTTAAAATCAATGGGAATAATCATTATTATTACTTTCTTTTATGCTTTATCCAAAGTATAGGCTTACATATTTTAATTATAGAATAAAAAATTTATTATTTATCATATTAGAATACTATATAACATATTATTATAAAGCATAGTTTGAAAATTATCATCAGAAAATTGAATCATTTGATAATGAAATCTTTGATCAATTTGATGATGATGTATTTTAATTTTAGAAGTATATTGAAGGTAATTATAAAAAATTAGCAGTATTATTTTAAGAATTTTTGAAATTTATGTGAATGCTACATTAGTTGAACGCATATGATTTTCTATAGGATTTTTTCAAACAAATTATCATAATTGATTAAATATAAGTCCTAATTATTAAATATTAAATAATAATTAATTTAGTAGAGCAAATTTGAGAGTCTTAAGGTCAAAATCGAAAAAGATATCCAGAAAGATCCCAATCATAAGTCAGAAGCCCTTTTAGCTATATGAATTCATAATATAGAATTCAGGTCTAAAATGACACCCGATGCTTAATTTCGTTATCAATTCTCCTTGCTATAAAATTTGAGCTTCAAAATCTAAAATCAACCAAATTGATATAACCTTTCTAGCACAATTTTAAACCCGCCAAAGATATCAAAAAAATATACCATTCTATTTGCCTTTAAGACAAGGTGAGATTAACAAGAACCAAAGGTTCGAAGCCAAGCTCGTGGAGACTTTGCAAACCTTCTATGTATACTAATATTTATGCTATACTGCTTGTCTTTGGGAGTAAACTCGAATATTGAGAAACAAAGTGATAAAATATTTAAGGCTACGACCTTGTCAAGTCTAAGATGCATACTAATTTATGAGATATCCTAGAATTAATTTTAAAAAGGATTTATTATCATCTAGCAAAGTAAAAAATTACACCTAAGCTCGTCTTAGGTGTAAATTTTTTATATGTGTATAAGAAAGTTAAAAAACTATAGAACATATTCTAGTATACAAATATTTTTTCGATATACAGAAAATCATTCTTGAACCATTTCAATTTCAACTAGTTAGGGTCAAAAAGTCTAACCTTAGGTATAAAAAAATATGGGATAGGTGTAAATTTTTCAGGCCAGGTGTAAAATAATTTGGGATAGGTGTAAAAAAAAAATAGGTCAGGTGAAAATTTTTCTCACTATAGTTCGAAGTAAGTTAGCCTATTTAACTTCTTGATAAGTACCAAAGCCTTAATCTGAAGCCTATTAATATACTGGGTCACATAATAACTATTAGCATGCTTTCTATAAAGGCCAGGTTCAGAGCTAGTTAGCTTACTACAAACCTTGCAAGAAAGACGCTTCTTAGCCTTCCAATATTCAAAGCATCCTTCAGGCTTTTTTCTTATAAATTCAAAAAAAGAAATCTATTCCCTTCTGAATAAAGATCCTTTTTTCTGGCTTCGAATTTATGAGAAGACAGGGAGTAAATAATTATTTATTTTTGAACTAAAGTTTTCGTACTATTAATATAAACATCATAAAATATACATATATATCAAAATGATACCATCATGTCCCAGATGTGGTAAAGATGACTTTAAAAAGTCTCGTGATCGAACTGCATACTTAAAAAGAAAATTTTCTTGTTGAAAAAGAAAGCCTCGTCTTAGACTGAAAGTAGTTGTTCCAGAGCCTATTCCAGAGACTGTTAACCTTCCAGTAAATATGATCAATAAGAATATTCACGATCCAGAAGCGGGTCCTAGTCTAGCTACCCAAATACATAGAGATGAACAAAGAAATTCAAGAATAACATTTTCTAATCCCATACTCGACCAAGCCATCATCTCAAGGGAACCCCCACTTCGTATAAATATAAAGCAGTTTAAAACAGTATTTGTAGACCCAAGTGGTAGGAAATTTATTACTAATGAAGAGGCTGAAAAATGGGATCAGGAACAACATGATCCTGATGAAGCTAGGCTTCCAACAATAGATGAGATAAAAGAAAAAGAAGAAAAGAATAGGCAGGAGTGTATAGAGAACCTTCCACCTGCTAGAAGACAAGAATATGAACTAGAAAAGGAATATGCTTCTGGAAAACATTTCAGATCGATTTATAAAGAGGATGATAATGAAATAGAGGTTGAGCCTCCTGAAGGGGATATAGTATTCTTAGAAAGGCAACGTGATCCTGACAGATAACATAGATTACTAAAAAATATGACAGTATGGGAGGAAACCGTTCCTTCATGTAAAAATCCTGCATATGCTTTTAATAAAAAGCAGGATAATTCAAGAGAATATGCAGATGCTCCATACATGCCACAGCTTATAGCTTCATTACATAAGGCAATTACAAACATTCTTCAAGAAGAGCTTTGCAAAAAAGATTAAATAAAATCAGCACTGGTCGTACATGCTACATATACAAAATATACTTATAAAGATTCTGGTGATATTGCAAACCTAACAAACTATGAAATCAGTTATCACCATCCATATCATAGAGGCTTACAGTGTGAAATCCTTTCTGGAGGATATATAGATGAGCACATAACTCTTACTGGGGTAGAAATTGATAAAAAGATCGAATCCTATCTAAAAGAAGAATCTGGCAAGATCCTCCTCAGAATTGAGATGATATTGATTGAGTTTTATTCTCTTCGTCGTGCTCATGAAGGATCATACATCTCCACTCCCAAAAAGCTTGCCAATAAAAAATGTACTATCAATCCAGATAATTCAGATATTATTGATCCAGCTACAGGCAATCTAACAGATAATTGTCTTTGAGGAGCATTAGGTTGCTATTACGCATATCAAGATGGAAAAACAGACCATCTTGACAGACGTATATACCAGGTAAAAAGTTTTCAAAAATATTTGAAGAAGACCAAGCTAGATGGTATCCCAATGCCTACATCTATCTGCCCACGAATATTTAATAAGATAGAGGAGATGAATCCTGATATCTCCATTAATATTTGAGAATGGAATGAGAAAACAGCATAGCCCAAACCTGTAATTACCAGCAAGAACTTTAAAAGACAACACATTATTCATCTTATGGCTCTTACAGATATTACTAAATCCAAGAAAGACAAGTATAGGCAAAAGAATCACTTTCTTTGGATTAAAAATAAGAATGGATTAGTTTCCAATGATACAGCTCATCATGGTGAAAAACATCTATGCGATGGATGCTTTTGAAGTTAGTCTTCAAAAAATGCTTTAAAATATCATCTAAGTTCATGTCCAGGATTAGGCGAAGCTCCCAAATTAATCACATTACCTATAAAAGATGTTAATAATTTTGAGGAATTTAAGAATTATGGAAGAATGATCAATGCTCTATGTGTTATTATAGCAAACTTTGAGGCTGATAATAAGAAATGCACTGAGACTTATGGAGGTAACATACATAAACTTATGGAGCAAAAGGCTAATAGTTTTTGCTATAAAGTTCATTGGATTGATTCAGGAGAGACATGGGGACCCTTTCTATATTGTAGAGAAAATGCCACTCAAGAATTCGTTTGACAGATTGATCAGGAGTTGGTAGAAATCAATAGAGTCTTAGCTATTAAGCACAAGCGAATTATCACAGATGAGGATAAAAGAAAGTTTGAGGAAGCAGATAAGTGTTGGATCTGCAAAGGTAAATTTGCTATAGATAGAGATAAGGTTAAGTGCTTGGAAAATCAGTCTACTTAGCTCACTAGAAAGTTAGAAAAGACTGCTAAGGATTCAGAAGACTGTAAATCCTTAAAGTCAGCTATTATTAAAGTAGCTAAACAACTCAACATAGCAGAGGCTATGGATGATAAAGTCTGGAAGCACTGTTACATTACAAGTAAGTTTTGTGGGACCTCTCATAAGTCCTGCAATCTTAAACTTCAGATCGAGCCATGGAAGACTCCAATTCCAGTAGTCTTCCACAACTTCTGGGGCTATGACTTCCACTTGGTCTGTGAATCTGTTGGGCGTTCAGTTAATGTGCATCAGATTAGTGTTATTGCTGAGACATTTGAGCAATATAAATCTATGAAGGTAGGTCAATTCAAATATATTAATAGCCAGCAGTTCATGAATACTAGCTTGGCTAATCTCGCAAAGAATTTGGGTAATGATAAGCCTATAACAAGTAAGCATTTTGAGGATAAAGGCTTTACATCTGAGCAGATTTCTTTAGTATATCGTAAGGGAGTATACCCCTATGAGTATATAGATTCACAGGATAGATTCTTGGAAACAGAACTCCCTCCTATTCACGAATTTCATGGATTCTTAGTGGTAAAATTACCCAAGAGGATTATCTCCATACCCAGAAAGTGTGGAAGGAATTTGGATATAAAAATCTAGGCGAGTACCATGATCTTTATCTTAAGATAGATGTACTCCTTCTTACAGATATCTGGACTGCATTCTGAAAGACATCTATGAAATATTATGAGCTTGATCTCAATTATTATGTATCTGCATCATCCTTATCCTAGGATGCTATGCTTAAGATGACAGGGGTTAAGATTGAGCTATTCACAGAAATGGCTATACATGACTTTGTAGAAAAGGCCAAGCGTAGTGGTATAGCTATGGCTGTGCATCAATTTTTCAAAGCCAATAACCCAAAAATGGGTGAGGCATATGACCCCTCTCAACCCATAACTTGGATTTCATATGTTGATGCAAATAATCTTTACGGATGGACTATGAATCAGTTCTTGCCTATAGGAAATTACAAGTGGGTCGCTAGTCAGGAATACTTAAGAAATAATCCTAAAATGCAAAAGAAATATCTCGAAATAATTCTCAAGACTAAGGCAGATGCGTCACGAGAATATTTCTTAAATATTAATGCACACTTCTCTCTAAAAACCCACAACTATTTACTGGACTTACCCCCAGCTGTAAAAAATATCGCTGTAGGAAAAGATATGTTGTACCCATATAATACTGAGCTTGTGAATAATATGGATGGTGGACGCTTCTCTGCAACAGAAAAATTAGTTCCACATCTTGGTCCATGAAAAGCTATATCATTCACTATCAAGAATTCCAATATTACGTAAAACTAGATATGGTAGTGGATGAAGTTACAGAAATCTTATCCTTTGACCAGACTAACTGGCTAGCCCATATATTACAAAAAATACCAAGTTACGTCAGAATGCAAAGAATGCTTTTGAGAAGGACTTCTTCAAGCTCATGAACAACTCAGTATATGGCAAGACTATGAAAAATATTCGCAAATACCAGGATGTCAAAATTATGGCCATGAATAATGAGAGGGATGAGAAAAAATTCGTTAATAAAGTCCAGAAGCCCACATTCAAGTATGGCAGACCGCTTGGGCCTACATTAGTAGGAGCGCATATGGGAAAGGCTAGCGTAACTCTTAATAAGCCCATCATAGTCGAAGCATCAGTCTTGGGTCTTAACAAACTCTTAATGTACCGCTTTTGGTATGACTATGTTAAGGATAAATATGGGGATAAGACCAAGTTCAGGTATATGAATACAGACTCTTTCATATTTCAAGTTGAGACTGAAGATATCTATAAAGATATGGCTGAATGACCAGATCTCTTTGCTCTTAATGGGGATGTAACTATTGGCAAGTTTAAGGACGAGACCCTTGATAATAATCACTGAGTCTATACATATTCAGGCCAAGTCTTACCACTATGTTTTAGCTGATAAGACCATAAAATCTAAGCATAAAGGGGTTAGTAAAAAGGGTATAGGCGAGATAGCTACAGATTCATATATGCCAACTTTAGAAGGGTTCTTGCTAGATAATCCGTTAGATAAGTCATTATTAACAGAACAAGAAGCTAAAGATTTGGCTATGTGATCTAAGGTAAATCCCATGACATTAGTATATCGGGACTGTCTCTTTGGTAAGGAAGTATTCTATGTAAAGAATGTAGGTATCTGATCAAAGGATCACATATTATCCCTGGTCGAATCTGA
>CAJVPP010003696.1:0-11020 GCA_910592005.1 Funneliformis mosseae | reverse complement strand
GTAAAAATAGAGTGTGACAAGCTCTATGGTTGATGTGAACCCTCTATCCAAAAGATGATAGTACCTGACGGTCTAGTAAGCTTATAATTGCGGGTATAGCTGTTATAGGTAGTCTAACTAAGTGACAACTGATGGGGATGTGCTTCTAGTGCTGGGTTGCTGTACCCCTTAACTGTGGATCAGAGACTTTTAAGGCCAAGCTTCGAGGATAACATTAACTTAGTTAACAAGTTTTCCTCTAGCAGGGCCTTAAGCCACCGTATATTAATAGAAAAAAAAAAAAAAAAATTATTTTTGTATATCAAATCAAAACTTTTCCTCTCTTTCTCCACAACCAAAAAAATGGGAAAAGAAAAAAACCAAAATTTTTCACAAAAAACTAACTGCAACTTGCGAACTTGTCCAGACTCACCTACAAAAAATAAAGAGGAACTCCTCAGAAGAAAACTATGACTAGCAGGTCTGCCCAAACTTTAGAAACTCTAGCAGGACCTTCCAAAACTGTTAACACAACTGATATCCTCTTAGCTGGCGACATGAGTGTTAACTAGCAAGTCGTTGCAGTCCTAGCAGAAGCTAAACAACCTTTTGAATATAGTAAAGGCCATTGATTCCCAGATTATAAAAATGTAACTGAAACTTTCACAACAAATATCTTACCTATCCAGAAATCAAAGGATAGTGAAACATTGGTCCCTGAAGCTGACAACCTTATAGATGAAGACCAAGCTTTGATGCATCAGAAAATTTACTAAATGCTAAAGATGCTGGCAAGAATATTATTACATTTGAAAGAATCTACGATGTGACTACTTTTTACATCTACTGCGCTGCTGAGACCTTTCTTCCAAACAAATCCTTCAAAGAAAAGACTAATAAAGCCTGCAAACTTTTCAATAATGCAGCATTTCCGTTGTTCATTGGTGCATCCATCAAATCTGACCCAACTAACAAAATGTTAAAAATAGTCTGATTAGGCTTTACAACTCGAGATGACGCCAATCGTGCCATAGCTGCAAAACTTTCTAATATAAAAACTGTCACATTTATACCTTTCGTCATACCTGCCCCCTTCAAATTTAACCTGTATTTGTCGATCAAGGTTTCAGAAATTTCAATCTTTACATTAGAACAGATCATCTGATCTTTATTTGCCAGATTTGATACGATCGTCAAATGTACGATGATGACGAAAAATCTCTGACAACAAGCGACTATATTGTATGTAGCTAATACAAACTTATCTTTCTTCAATTCTTACACTAGCCTTTTTGTTTTGAAAGATATGATTAGAGTGCACGTCTGCTTTCTCACAAATGATGAAGTCAAAGCTCGCTTCTAATTTACTTTAAAATTAACAAATCTTTCCAAAGACACCACTGGTAGAGAATTAGAACCTATTAGTAAAGCAGTTAATATGATCACATAGGTAATCCCTAAAGCTCGATCAAATTATAGAAATTTTCAATACGCATTCATGTATTTTAATAACAAACATGACCTCGAAGCGGTTAGAAATGGGGATCCAATTGAGTATGATAATAGGAAACTTATCTGGATCGCACCAGATACTAACCTGTGTATACACTGTTTTATCCCTGAATATGACTCACGAAATTGTAGACGGAAAAGACCAATTCACAAAGATAGATAGACACAAAATCTCTACCAATACTATAAGCTTGCGCAGTTTAAAAATTACTCAGCACCAGTGCCCCGTCCAAAGGTCACATTCATACACAACAAAATAACAATGTTTGATCCACAAAATCTACGCTTATTTGCTAATAAAACTAAAGACTTCAAATCTCTGGTTAAAATTCCTTTAATAAGATCCAACAAACCTAAACTACTAAAGAATAAATCCTCACTCAATGATTTGATTCACGCGAGAAAATCATGGTCAGATCAAATGGATGAAACTGACACATTTTACAGATCACCTAAAACATCCACACATGAACTAATGGACACACAAAAAATTTTAAATCAATTGGATGCCATCATAGCGACCCTAGCAACTATTCACAATGATCTAGCTTTTTTGATGCACTGTCTCGATGAAGTGGAAAAGCATCTGAATATTTTCACTATTACATCAAAGAAAGTTGCTGTATTTAATGAAGCAGCTAAAGCTGTAGGCGCTATGAATACAGACACTGTCTACAAACTGGAAGTTGATACATCAGACTCTAGAGTCGTTGAACAAGAAAAGCATATCACAATCCTGCATGCAGAAACTGAAGAACTACGAAAGCACAACAAAATTACGGTTGAAAAACTAAACATCATCCTCAAAGCCATTTTCAATGTTTAACACATGGTCTTTGACGACACACATCCTACATAAATAATTCCGATTCCTAAACTTAACATATCTAATGCAATCGACTCCTTAGAAGATGGCACAGAGGTTTCTACCTCAGAACTTTTTTTCAAATAATTATGATATTACAACCATCGAATGCAGAAATGGTGCCCATCACCTTTAATACTGCTACTCATAATACTCGTTCTTTTACCTTAATACACAAATAACAAATTCTTTTTAATTTATACTCTCTTTACCATTTAGACATCATTGCCCTACAAAAAACAAATTTTAACAAATCATCCCATATACACTCCTTAAAACTTATTTGTTCAAATAAATTTGTTCATTTTTTTAATACAGACCCTTAACACAAAGTATGGGTTTCAGAGTTGGCTTCCTTATTAAAAAACACCTGGCTGACCATATTTTTCACCACTCCTCCTTCTTTCATTGCATATACTCGATAGATTTTTAATTTAAAAACAAACAAAAACTCCATATCATTAACGTTTACATTTCCAGTTCTAATAAAATATTACGTGAAAAAACTTATAAAAAGGCTTTAGATTTAATAAATGATGCATACCAAAAGGACTTTCTTATGATAATCCTGGGCGATTTTAACGCAGGTTCATTACGATTCTTTAATCCTTCAAACTCGAAAGCTTTTTTCACTTCGCTTGATAATCTCTACATGATTAACAATCTTAACCTCGTCAAGAATCAAAAATCAAATGATGACCTCATTACATATGAGACTAACACTGAACGTTCTATAATAGACCACATTTTTATACACTCTTCACTAACTCTTGACCTTATTGATCAAACTGTAGAAAAGGTTGATAGAGATTTGTCAGACCATGCCATTATTTATGCAACTATCTCATTAGCATCTATTAATCCATTCTTTACCCAATGTGCTGCAATTAAAAAGCTAGTCTTTCAATATGACAAAATTTTCGAGGAGAACTGGTCTGCCTTTGGAACTTCAGTTGATCAATGATGTAAAATATAAGGCTGTATAACATGTCGTTAAATAGCATACATATCATACACTATTTGAACCACTATTGGGATCTTCTACAAAAATCAATTATAGATGCTATCATCAAAACAATTTCTAATAAGTATACCTCACATCACAACTGAGACCTTAGATCACGTATTCTTAAATTGATTTATAAATGTATTAAGACAGTTCAAAAACTTTGCAAGTCTGGTGAAAAATGCATCAAGAATAACATCGTCAATCCCAAATAGATCAGATAGTATAAAAAAGTACAAGCTTTCTTAACAGAATATGCCATAACAATCTCTGACACCAGTCACTCCTCGTTACAAGAAATCAAGACGTTCTGTCTCTTGTTAATTGATCTTCAAAAGTTCTTTCCACTGCGGCTAAATTAAACAAAGTAGAATTTAAAACCAAAGCCATCAATAAAGCTATCAAAAGACATTGTAATAATTTCGTAGATGACCAAAAATCTATGTTCAATTTACTACTAAATCGTCTTCGCACTATCATTACACTTGACAGATGCATAAACAACAATAACCCTGATAAAGAACTTCTTACGAACCCAAAGGAAGTTCAAAACGAGACTGCAAGACACTTCTAAAAAGTAGTAGGCTCACAGTATTTCAACCCACCGCTCCTGGAGGTATAGGAATAAATCTATACACCAGATAACTCAATAGATTCCAATATATACTGCTCAATTATGCAACCCCTTTCAGAGGACGAATGGCACAATATCATTAGGGCGCTCCTTAACAGAAAAGCTCCTAGACCATCTAAAATTTCCAATGAGATGTTAAAACACCTTAGCCCTTTCACAGCCAAATGTTTATGGATTATTATCTGTAGATGCCTGTAACTCAATCTTGCATCTAGTAGATGGAATCTAGCCTTTGTATATCCAATATCTAAGTCAAAATCCTGAGAATACAATTTAACAAATATATGACCAATCACGCTTCTTGAATGTTTATACAAAGCTCTTACTAAACTAATTAATGGTCGACTCTTAAACGTTTTGTCTACCAACAATATTCTCAAAGAAAACAACTTCACTGGTCTGCCTTGCAGGAGTACTTTTGAACCAATTTATATATTTGACAATGTTAATTATGATACCTCATTTCATCACAATAACCTTTGGATCCTATTCCAAGATATGTCAAAAGTATATAACTATATTAATATTACCATGTTGATCAGAGCCTTAGACGCCTCCAAATCCCAAAAGCATTTATAAAATTTTTGATCTCAATTTTCATTTCTCATTTCAATTAAATGTTTACCACGCATAGTAACTCTGATACTTATTTAGTTTTCTCAGGTATCGACCAAGGTGAAATTATATCACCCATCTTATAGTGTATATATTACAACCCGCTACTTTGTTTTATACAAAACTCATCATATAGTTATACGCAATACGTCCACTGAAATACTAATGTCACCAAGCGTAATATATAAAGTTTTTCAAATCACGTTTCAGCATTAGCATATATGGATGACACCCTCTAGCTTGCGAATTTTAGATCTGATCTTCTAAATATTATGAATATAGCAGACTCCTTTTACATGCTTAACAGCATTCAAGTCAATTGGGATAAATCTGTTCTTATAATTAATGATAAAGATTCCACTTCCTTTAATTTCAACTTCAATAGAAACAACATTTGGCTCTCACCACTTCACCATAAGGAATCCACCCGATATTTAGGAGTCTGGGTTTCTCTGTTTAACAATAGACAATTTATCACCAAACAAATTAATGATGAGTTTACTAAAATAAAGAACGTGTTTAGTAAAAAAAGGCTGACTGCAAAATAAATAGTTGCAATATTCAATACAGTCATCATTCCTTGTCTCTTATACAAGACAAAACTGATGTTTATTCCTTATTCAGCATGTGACACTCTGATAGCCTCCTTCAGAAATTTCTTCAAAAAGAAACTAGGCCTTTTAAGATTTATATCTTCTTCTGTTCTCCACTTAACCTTTGGTTACAATTTAGCACATTTGTATGATAAACAGATTCAAGCTAAGTCATCTGATCTATTAAAGATGACTAATGATATTTCACTTCTTGGTTCAACTTCACGATTACGAATTCTGCAATTACAAATATTAGAATGGCTACCTTCGTTCCCATTAACAAATTGGCCTTATATAGATACAAAATCTTTTAAAGACTGATGGTCAGGATTTCTGTCAGCTGTTAAGCAGATTAGACTTAAATTCCAACAATGTATAAACAAAGATTATAATCTCAAATAAATAGATGGAGGGTCTCTTCCAATAATACAGTTTCTCCCTTCCAAGGTTTATCGGTAAAATATCATGAAACTGCGATCACTTTTGATCTTATACATTGATCAACTTACTACCATGGATGGTACTCACCTGTTCACAGCCTTTGACCTAAATATGGTTTATGATTCAGTATTCTATAGTGCTAAATAGTTCAAACAATTGGAGTCACGGCTCTTGACCAGTACTTCAAATCGACTACTACTCAATAAATGCCTCCCTCACTATTCACTTATCAAAGAACCTACTCAATTAACCAACTTTAATATTTCAGCAATCAACCCAACCTTTGTTACAATTTGGTCTAACCAATATATGACCTTCATAGTAGGCAAAGTAGTCAAAGTTGAAGATACTATCATCTATGCACAACATTATTTGCCAAATCAAGCTGACAACCTTCAAACACCTATTGCTTCTTGTACTAGATATAACCTATTCGACCATTCAGCTTTTATATTTTACAAATAACAACAACGCCATCATTTTTGTGCCATCAAATTACCTAAGTCATTTTATTCCATATTTAAAACTTTTCACAAATACCGCGAAGGATGGTGGTGTAGTCTTTCTCACCTCATGCTTTGTGAAATTGCTCTGTTAACTTTGACATTTTCTAATCAATATCTAACCAGATCGTTACCTAGCTTAGAAGTTATCTCCTTTGATCAAATATCCATTAATAAATTAGATCATTTCAAATCCCAATTTACTAATGCTAACACTCTTCAATTTTATACAGATGGTTCACTCACATCCTTGGGATCTCCTGAATGCCAGATGGAAATAGCATGATTACAAACTGACCAAAATTGGCCTTTACTTTTCTTTAATGCAACACTCATCTCACACTCTCCTTCAACATTAGCAGAAATAGTTGCTATTCTTGCTGCTATATATACAGCTCCACTGAACTCTATCATTGAAATCTGCACAGACTTATAAGTTGCAATTACCTCATATCAAACAATTACTACCATATATGAGGAATCTCTCTCTCTAAATCCTGCTTTAAAAATTCCTTATTTCCATATTTGGATGATTTTGATGCAACTTATTACTTCTAACAATATTATGTTGTCACTGACAAAAGTCAAAGCTTATAGATCTGACGAACTTAATAATAAAGTAGATGCTTTAGCAAAACAACTCTCTGATGACCCTTTGAGTATTAACAGTAACCACCTAGGTCCTAAATACTTTATGAGCTATAATAACACACCAATCATCACATCACCACGTTTATTCATTAAACATATGCAATAAGCATCTTGGGCTGGAATACTTTTATCTCTTCCCCAATTTGCAAAGTATCACAATTTTTACATTGATTGGCAAACTCTCTTTTATGTTTTTAATGATTTAGAAAATGCTAGGGTGACATCATTTAATGCGTACAAATAGAAGTAATTCAAGATCAAATTGTTATTACAACTACTTCCCACTTTCATAATAATGAATGCATGATATCTCCAACTTTATACCACTAATACCTGCTTCTGGTGTAATACTGCAACTGAAGACTTTGATCATATTTGGTCTTGTTCCCATAATACAATTTCTCTTACTGATTTAATACAAAAGCACAAACAGTCTTTCTTATCTCAACTCAAAGAACTTAATAGACCTAATAATGATACTTTAATTGATACTATCGATAAATCTTCAATATAGTATTGTAACTCTTTCAATAACAACTTATGTTTTATGGATCTCATAAAAGGAATTATCCCTTTGTCGTTTTCCTCCTCTATTACTTCTATCACCAAAAACAAACAACTCACCCAAAGCCTATTATCATCCTTATTTGATGATATTTTTTCCTCAGCTCATAATTTATGGTTAACACGATGCACATAATTACAAACTTGAAAAACTTCAAATAATATCAAAGACGATTTCTCTGTTGCTTGAGTCTTCTCTGGACTCCCACAACCTACACAAACTCTGCATAATAACCCCTTCTCCTTTCTGCAGCTCTTGCTTTTAGTTCTCACTGGTCAAATTTTTGGTACGGCAGTAACCACATCTTCCCTTCCAGATGTTTAATATCTATACGTTAGTTTAGATTAGTTTCTTTTCTTATATAATATATAGTTTAGTTTGGTAAAATGCAGGGTTGGTATTGATAAAGTAGTTTAGTCTCTAGATTAGTTTATAGATATTTTTGTATTTTCTGTTTTATTTTATTTTTCTTGTAATTTTATAAATATTAATAAAGATCATGCGAGACTGCCGCACTTAATAAAAAAAAAAAAAAATCAGTTTTGCATATCAGGGATTGGTATTCCTAGTTCAGTTGGCAACAACTGAGCTCCTATTGTGGGTTACACTGCAATAGCCACAGGTTCAAGTCTTAGCTAAGGTATAAAACTAGATGATTTTCATAAGAATTTTATACACTACTTAGACAAAAGTTTTAGGAATTCATATTTTATTAATTATTTAAAAATGTACATAATAAATGGGGCCAAAATTTTAACTATATTAGTTAAACTATATACAAAATTAATATTTAGTTGGCCAGCCATTATTCTTAATACATACCTCAACTCTGCATAGCATACTTTCAATTAAATTTATTAATGTATCGTTAGGAATTTAATTCTATTCTTTTTGTAAAGCATGCTTTAATTCCTTCTCATTTTTTGCAGGTTTAAAATGTTTTTCAATGCGCCTTTCCAGCTTTGATCACAAATGTTCTATGGGATTTAAATTCGGGGATTGACTTGGCCAATTTACCAAAATTTTGATTTTTTTCATTTTCATCAACTTTTTAACATTTTTAGTGGTATGGACAGGGGCATTGTCATCTTGAAATAAATAACCTCGTCTGTTAAAACTATTATTAATTAATGAAAGCAAATGTGACTCAAGTATTTGAATATAGTCACAATGGTTTATTTTTCCATTAACTTTTACCAGCGGTCCCAAACCTTTTTCTGAAAAACAGCCCCATATCATCACACCTCCACCACCATGTTTTACTGAAGGAACTATGTTTTTAATATTAAATCTTGTTCTGGGAGTTCTCCAAATGCGACCTGGTCCATCATTTTGAATATTATAAAACAGCTTTCATTACTCTAAATTACTGACTTCCATTTTCTAATGGACCAGTCTTTTCTTTCAATACACTAGTTTAAACGATTTTTTCTTTGTTTATCATTAAGAAGAGGTTTGGATGCTGGAATACATAAAAAAATATTAAGTTCATGCAAATTTCTTCTTATAGTCTTGGTAGAAACTTGAATTTCAGCTTTCTCTTGAAATTTATTTTTTATTTGTTCAGCTGATTGGTAGTTATTAGCTTGAACAATTTTTTTTAGTATTTTTTGGTATTCACAATTTAAAAGTTTAGGATGACCACATCGCGGTTGAGTTTTAAGACCTTTTCCTTCACAAAAGGTTTGAATAGTTCAGTAAACTGTTGTTTTTGAAAAGTCAAGTGTTTTAATAATGTGATTTCTTGTAGTATCACCTTTAAATAAATCAATAATTTGGTTGCGTTCAGCTTTCGTTAAATGTGGCATAGTACAAAGTAATACAAAATCCTATTTTGCCAATCACATTTAATTTTGTTTATAAATAAAAATAATAATTATATCATTGTTTATGTAGATAATAAGCTATCACGTGTTAAAATTTCAGCTCAAATTATTATGTACATTTTTGAAAATTAGGCCAAAATATGTTTTCTGAAACTTTTGTCCAAGTAGTATATGTAAGTGAATCTGTGAGCGTATATACTAATATGCATTAGAAACTGGTCAATTGACCTGTTGATCAATGTTAATCATGCCTAAATACTGAAATTGTAGAACAAATGGATGCAAATGAAGCTAGGGATTGACAGAAACTTGGCCTTCGCTGATAGATCTGTAATGAGTACTGTCTCACGTTTTCAATTTTAGGGACCCTTACACAAGTAAGAAAGTGATTAACCAGTAATTAGTAGATTAGGTACCTCCTTCGGGTAGAGGCTGGGTTTAATTCCCAAGTGAATTTGACGTTATGGGTACAAAAACTACTATCTATAAAAAGGATCCAATCCTACAGTCTCAGTAGTTATCAATAGGATAAAACCTATAAATTAGATTAGTAAAAATAGAGTGTGACAAGCTCTATGGTTGATGTAAACCCTCTATCCAAAAGATGATAGTACCTGATAGTCTGGTGAGCTTATAATTGCGGGTATTGCTGTTATAGGTAGTCTAATTAGGTGATAACTGATGGGAATGTGCTTCTAGTGTTAGGTTGCTGTACCTCTTAACTGTGGATCAGAGACTTTAAAGGTCAAGCTTCAAGGGTAACATTAACTTGGTTAACAAGTTTTCTTCTAGCGGGGCCTTAAGCCGCCGCACATTAATAAAAAAAAAAATCATTTTTGTACATCATTTTTAGGTGTAATACTAACTGGTTAAAATAAGCAAAAAAATCAAAAATTTGACTGAAAATAAGTTATTTTTACTGATAAGAATACTTTTCAATTATTCTAGTCAAATAAAAAGATTTGAAAGTTTGTTGAATAACTAAAATATTCTGTATAGTCAAACAATCACAGAAAGTTCACGTTTGAGGTTATTTTTCTTTTTAGGATTTGGTAAGTTATATATTTCAAAAGAAACCTAAATTCTCTTTTTATGTATAATATCTATGAGAGGGGTTTTTTACCTTCTGCCTGTGAGCTTTTTGGTAAAGATAGCATAGATTGGATCTTGCAAGAAGACAATAATCTTAAGCATCGCTTAAAAATTTGCAAAAAATAGAAAGAAGAAAATAAAGTGACTATACTGCCTTAGCCATCTATATCTCCTAATTAAATCTCATAAAAAATGTTTAGTAACTTTTGAAAATTAAAATTTCAAAAAAAAAATTAATATATCTAGAGATTAAAGGCAGAATTAACAAAAAAATAGAACTAATTATCAGTTTAATTAGCTAAAAATCTTATCAATAGTATGGAAAAGAGAGTTACAATATTAATAAATTCAAAGAGGATTTTACTATATATTAATGATTAGGAATTATCTTGTACTTTATAATAAAAAAATTTTTTATTGTTTATTAAATTTTTTTTAAAGATAGGAGTATAAATACTTATATCTAAAATTGTAATATAGATATTATATAAAGACATACTAAATATTCAAAATATTTATTTATTCATTATTTGTAATATTTAAAGCTTCTATAATTAAGAATATATAAATTAAAGTTAAATTAAGGAAATTATTAAATTAAATATATATATTATAAAAATTACCAAAATTTTGACTAATTTCTAAACTTTTATTTTCAAGATCTAAAATTTCATTTAATTTTTCAGTAAAATCAAGTAAACGACTTGTATGAAATACTTGTGAATGATCTTTAATAAT
>CAJVPP010003695.1:0-11021 GCA_910592005.1 Funneliformis mosseae | reverse complement strand
TAAAAGACAAAGAAGGAATCGGGTACATAACGGGTACCCCATGCCAGCCCTCGTCACAATTAATAAAAAAAATGTAAAATCCATAATTTTTTTTTTTTTTTTTTTTTTTTGCGAAAGTTCCATGGACGTTATGACGATCTCAATCACTTTAAATATCTTATTTAACTTTGAAATTTTTTATATAAATTTTTTTTGATTTTGAATTTTAAATAAAATTACGATTAAATATTCCATAAAAACAAGTTAATGAATCTATTAAATGCTTAATTTATTAATTGAGATGTTTTTGAGCTAGCATTATATGTATGAATTTTTCTATATATTTGTCTGTCCTCTTGTAGTATGCAAAATGTATTTACTCTATTTTGTTACTGTTGTAGGATAACAGATGATTTTTTATTTTTAAATTTCATCTGTATCACCGTTTAGTTTTGCTTATAATGATATTATAGGATTCAAATTAGCCAGTTCAGTAGTTACATTACTTCACCAATTTCATATTTAAATGAATTTGATATGTAGGTTATTACTATTCTTAGAAAGTTGAATGTAACATTATAGGAAATAGTAAAAAAGAATTTCTTTTGAAATTTTGAAAATAAGATAAAAGGTTTAAAAAAATTATTGAGGGCTTTTTATGAGATTTCTTTTAGTTTTTGATAATCAATTATAAAGGCTAAGCGTTAAGATAAATATGTTGACATTTTTTCAAATAAAGTATTTATTAAGAGTAACATAAGTTTTCTAGTTAAAAATATGTTTCTGTTTAAGGTGAAAAATACTTTAGGTAAAATTAATCTTTGAGTTTTATGATAATGAAAGTAAAAGAATTCTGTAAAGAAAATTTGGTATAGTGAGAGTTATAAGAACTTTTTTTTATTCAGTTAGAAGTAATAGGTTTGTATATAAATATTGATGTTAATTATTGATTCTTTAATAAAAAATGCAATTTAAATAATTCTTCTACAGGATTAACATTGATAATTATTTTTATTATATCATTATAGATTCCTTGATGCATAAGTGAATTATTTAGATATAATCTGTGTTTCTAATTGGAAACAGATATATGAAAAAAAATTAGTTTTAGGTTTAAACATTTAATTAGAAAAGAAAGTGTCTCACTATTGAGAGTTTATAATATTGATTATTTAGAAATTAAGAATTGATCATCAAAAATAAAAAAAGTGTTATAATTAATTTATTAGGTAATCTTTTTTAAAGTTTATAATTTGTGTGATATAAAGAAAGTTATAAATAAAAAGATCTGATATAAATTCAGAATAGTATTGTTATAATATATTTTAAGTTTCTTTAAAAATAAAAACTATATAACTTTTTTTAAATCTTATATCAATACAATATTTGGTTTATTTAACACAAAATATATTATTTTTAGAGATATTGATTAGTAAGATATAGGTTAATAAATGTATTTAAAATTAGACTAAGCCTATTTTTTCTTTTTAAATACTAAGCTTAATTTTTAATTGTTGATTTTTTAAAAATAACAGATTTTAATTTTATTTAAAGGTAATTTTATTAAAATATAAATATAATTAATAAAAATTAAGTTCAATTAACCTTAAAATTTCTTCTCAAACTTGTTTCAAAATCTCCTATATTTATACTAATATATGTTAAGCTATAACATAAATTGGTTAATCCAAACTTTTTTGCTAGATCCTAATTGTAATTCTATCTGTATTCTTTTTTCTGTTTTCTTTTAGTATTCTGTTCTTTATCTTATATTCTAAATATGGTTAAAATTAATTACATCATTATATAATTAACTAATTATATTATTATGATTACATAATTTAATACTTTGCTTATTTTAATCAAGTTATTTATTCATTTTTATTATTGTCAGTGAAAATGGTTTTCTAATTTTAACTTTGAGTTCATCCATTTGTAATCTATTATCTATTATTATTAAAAGTAAAAAAATATTTCAAGTTAAAGTTTCAAAAAAGTAAATATATGAAAGCTGATTATCTGAAGAGAGTTTTATATTAGACTTATTGACTATAAAATATATGATTCAAAATAAACTTTATTAAACTTCATTTATGTTTTTTAGCCAGATAGGAGGATTCAGGTTCTGAGAAATTTTTGATCAAATTTAAGAGCTCATGTATTCTAATTTAATCTAATAACATCAAATACTAAAATGCAATAAAAATTTTTAATTTGTTAAAAAATTCCTGAACCCAGATGACCTTTTGATCTTCCAGAATCCTAAATGATGAATTAATTTCATGAAGGTATATCTTATTTGAATTGTTTGTTTTATAAAGAATTTTTTATTCTTTACTTTATTTTTTTTTTTTTTTTTGCATATTTAAAAAATTTGTCAAATTAAATATTATTATTCATTATTTTTTTTTTTTATCGCGCAGATTTGAATATTTATGGGTGAATATCAATTTTGTCAAAAGTCAGCATGCATTAATCTTATGATTCTAAAACCTTATATCATACACTATCCTTGGAAATATATCTGGTCAGTTGAAAAAAAAAATTTTTTAATTATTTTAGAAACTATGCTAATACAATTAAAATAATATTTTTTGGACCATCCTTGATGCTTTAAAATTTCAGTATGGCATGTTTTATTTTAAGTATACAATGTTCATTGAAATTAGGTCTTTCGGTACTTTTTTCATTATTTAAATTATTGTGTCGGGCGATTGTAATGTGACAAATATTTTTTGGAATATCTTCACAATTTAATTCGTCATGTTAAATGGCGCAGTTTTTTTTTAAAAAAAAATTGTAAAATCGGATTAGCTTTTGTAAAAAAAAAAAAAAAAAAAAAAAAAAAAAAAAGTGATCAAAATTCTTCATCTTCAAAATCAGAAGGTTATTTTTTAAGATCACGACAACTTAATTATAGAAGAAACCTAATATCAGTTTAAAAGGATGACGAAGTGATAGATCATTAAGGACCTGGTTAAAAGTTAGAAAATTTTCCCTTTCCGATCACTCCTCCTGCTCCTCTTTCATTTTATAATTTTCTTTCCTTCAACCGTTTTACAAAAAAACAAAAATGTCAAAAATTATCGAGCTTGTCGGATTAATGTAGACCCCGAAAGTGATTCTATATAAATTGAAAGGGGAAGAAACGCCTTTTGGAAAAATTTTAAAAACCACATGGGAGAAAGAAATTAAAGATGAGAACAATATTATCATTCTCAAAGAAGTGAATATTTCTAATTCAGCGCGAATGATTTTGATTTTTCTAAAAATCCTGTAGATAATAATACAAAAGACCATGTGTTATAACGAAGTCATCGAGACGCAATTGATAATGTCTGTGACATATTAACCGAATGGAACAATTGTCTTTTACAAGAATACAATAAAGCATTACATGTATCTGATCAATTTAAGGCTTCTGGACAGCAGCAGAGATCGAAAAGTGCACGCTAAAATCGAAGAAAAAGCTCAAGATTTAGAAGGAATCAAAATTTATGAAATACCTGAGATGCGCTTATTTAAACTAAGTTGGAATAAAAAGGTTCAACAAAGGGAAAGGACTAAAACAGGACGTTGCTCTTAAAAGTTGAATGTAGCTGGCATTAAATGACACCAATGTGTAAACAGGCTGTTGAAAAACGTATAATTTGTGATCTTCAAACTCATCGCCTTGATTAATTTTTTTTTTTTTGACAACGAAAGAAATATTAAGACGTGTCTTAGATATAACTTGTTAAATAAGAAATAACATAATTTTTTATGAGGTAGAAAGCAATATCTTGGAAAGAGTACCTTCTTCCTAGTTCGTCATATCAACTACGCCTGTATAATCCATAATGTTATCAAGTGTTCATTTAGTTTATCAATGGTTCCAAATCGAACCGAATCATTGCAAAATGGGCACTAAACGAAAGAAATAATAAGGTCAATGTGATCATTTTTAAAGTAGTAAAAACAGTTTTTTTAAGTCCACCTTAAAGGGCTTTTGTTTTGGTATGGTCACGCAAATGTTCTATAAGAATTAATAATAGCTTATTATAATTACTACAGTTTCGGAAATTACTTCTTGTTTCCCACGGATATAGATAAATTTGCGTCCTCGATAAAAAGCAATAGAAGATTTACCTTAAATTGGCTAAATCCTCGTGATCGTTAAATACGTGAAATTCAAGATACTCCCAAGTGGTAAAAAATTGGTGGTTCAGAATGAGCACCAGACCATTTGCAGACAAATGACGCTATTCCAAAGATATTATTAGACATGATAGCAATGGTTTCTCGTAGAAAAAATATACAATATCTTTAAAACTTATTTGCGATTGCAGAACAAAATCATTTTTATAATAAATTAAAGTTGTATAACCATTTGTTTTCATTTTTTTTTTTTTGCAGTCTGAGCATACGGATTCGTGCATTTGACTATAATTTGCGTAATTTATGAGGCAATTTTATTATTTATGATTTTTAAATCAACGTTGGCAAGTAGCATTAATTTAAGGAATTTTATATCGCTTTTAAATTTTAAATTTCTTATATTATTAATAAAACTTGAAAATTCCACATTTTACTATATAAAATACTTTCTGTCAAATGATCATCACATGCACCGCAGGCGAAAATTTTTCTTTGCTCGAGGATCACCTACGATATTTTCTTTGTAACTTAAAAAATGGTTCTATAAAAAAAGATCGGGAATACTTTTTCATAATTCAAAATTTAGAAAAGAATTTCAGGAGAAATACAATACTATCAAACGTTCGCCGAATTTATGTCGTGCCCGTGGTGGATCAGCCGGCTGGCGCTATACGTCACAGAATGTACAGATCGCCAATGACTTAATTATGATGTATACTTCTTATAAATGACGTCTCAATGACAATTAAATAATTATGACGTAAACTTGACATCTCTAGTTTTGCTCTTGGCATTTGTTTCCACGATTATATAAACTCGCGTTTTTCTCCTCTCATCATCAATTCAAAATTCTTTCATATCACAAAATCGTATAAATCAAAATGTCTGAACCAAGCAAAGTTAACGCTAACCTTAACTACTACTCTGGCACTGCTAAAGAACAAGGTAAAAATAAGTTTGAATAAAAAATTATTTTGTAAAAATCGGATCACATTAACAAATTTGTTAAAAATGTAGTTGGTAACCTAACTGGCAATGAACAGCTCAAAGCTGAAGGAATAGCAGCCCAAGAGCTTGGTAGTTCTGAACATGAAGCAGCCGTCAAAACCAGTAACGCTCCTTCAAAAGTTACTGGAAATTATAATGCTACAGTTGGAACTGTAAAAGAAATGGTCGGATCTACTCTCGGGTATACTGATCTTGAAAAGTCTGGTGCCGAACAACGTCGTGATGGTAATGCTGAACTAGAAGCAGCAAAAGCTTCTGATTACGTATCAGGTGCTGGTGATAAAGTTAAAGGCATCATTAAAGAAAATGTTGGTGGTGCTGTTAAAGACGAACAAATGGAAGCTCAGGGTTATGCTACAAGAGTAAAGGGAGAAGAACAAATGAAAAGAAATCAATAAATTATTACAAATAGCGCTGTAAAATTTCAAATTTAAATTTTTAAAGAACACTTGTATTTTCATTATTTTTTTTTTTTTATTCATTATTCAATTAATATTTATTTAATAAATGATATCTCTAAATTGGTAATAAAGATTTTGTGAGGTATATTTCTAAAAATACAATGCTTCTTGGATTGTATCTTTCAGTAGTATTTAATAATAAGAGTTTTTATATAGAATTTAGCTTGTTATAAAATATTATAATAATTTAAATTGACGTAAACAAAGTCAATAGTACCTACTCCGTTCACCTATAAATCCAGAAAATAAGTAGACGCTTATTTATTATGCATAATTTTTTTTCTTCGTGAGTTTTTCTATTTCATCGAACCTGGAATGCGTATTCTCCCGGATCTTTCACGAGATTGCTCTTTATCCATTCCTTATTTATTGGAATGCGTCATTCTCCAGTTAAAAATGGCTAATTTCAAAATTCACGGGACGGACGATCATTTTGCAGATCGATAAAAAAAAAAACTCGGTAAACTCGGTATAGAATTTTTTGAAGTTCGGTGTTCCGAATATAGCGACATAATTTTTCTCTTGTAAATTTTCTCGGAAAAGTCTCGGATATTATCGGCTGTCCCGTGACTTATGAAATTAGCTGTAACTCCGGTCGAAATTCATTATCGGCCAAAATTATAATTGCAATAATTGCAATAATATTTGCTAACTCTGGTCAAATTCATAGAACAGGCCAAAGGTAATTTTAACCGGTTAATTAACCGGTTAAGAAATATTTTAACTGGTTATTAACCAGTTAAAGATTTTTTAGATCTTTATATTACCTTTATGCTAAAATATAAAATTGATATAAAAGGTATTTATAGAATAAGTAAAAAATTTGAGTAAAATAGTTTTATACAATTCTAGTAAGGTTAACCTGCAATTTTTTATTGCAAAACATCAAATGGTATAATTTTATTTTTTTTTAAATCTCTTAATACTATATATTTTGATGAATTTAAAAAAAGGTGAAATAAGATTAGGGATTTAATTTTAACTGATCATTTGACTAATCAGTTAATAATAATATGAGTTCTTTACAATAAAAAGGAAGAAAACTACCAAAAAAATTTTTTTTGAATTAATGTTAAATCTGGACTTATTTTATTAAAAAAAATAATATTTAGCTTATAAAGCAAAAAAAATTTTTTTTGATAGTTTTCTCCTTTTCTATTGCAAAGAACTCATATAATTAAGCAGTTTTGATTTAATAAAAGTTTAAATTTAGTCAATATTATAATTTTTATTTTTATTTTAACAATTCTAATATAGTATTTTTTAAACTACTTTGTCATTTTTATTTAATAATGCAATATTATCACAAACTTTAATTTTTTTTTTTTAAAAATTTTAAAATTTTAATTTATATATAATTAAAATAAAAAATGTTAATTTTGTTAATTTAATATAAAGTTATTTTTACTATTTAAAATATGATTATTTAGTCTCAAATCATTCAGTTAAATTGGTTAATATCATCAATTAATCAGTTAATTAGAAGTTTTTAACTAATCAATATCAGTTACAATTATGATTGATTATGACTAATCATAATTATTGCTTCTCTAATAATACTCTGAATAGTTAGATTTAGTCTAATTTATAGGCTAATCCAAATCTGAACTGAAATTTCAGTTCAGTTTAATTTAGATTATTAATCTTAAAAATACCAATTTGAATCTAAATTGAAATGTAAATCAGTAATAATCTAAAAATTTTAGATTAATTTAAAAGTTTAGTTTGTTTAAAATGATTTTATTATTTTAATTGAACAATATTTATTATTCATTTGAAACAATAATTTTATTATTTCAAATAAAATAATATTTTATCATTTTTTTGAAATGATAATATTAATCATATTAAATGAACAATTCTTTTATTATTTATTTAGAATGATAATTTGAATCATTTTAATTGAATAATATTTTATCATTTGTTTAAAATAAAAATATCAATTATTCTAAATAAACAATATTTTATCATTCTTTTGAAATAATAATTTGAATTATTCTAATCAAACAATATTTTATCATTCATTTAGAATAATAATTTTATCATTCTAATAAATGATATTTATTATTCTTTTAAAGCAATAATTTGAATTATTCTAAATAAATAATATTTTATCATTCATTTGAAACACTATTAAAAATTTTTGGATTATTTTTTTTGCAATTTGAAACTAAATTGAAGTTGATCTGAACTGAAAATTTTCAGATTAATCTGAATTATTTAAAATTTTATTTTCTAATTGCATATCAATTTTTTGTTTTTTTCTTTATTTATATTTCAATTTTAATTTAAATTTATAAAATATATTTTAAAAATACATAATTTTAAAAAATATTTAATAATTGTTAATCAAAAATAATAAAAATAATAACTAATTATTTTAAAGATAATTGATACTTTATAGTAATATATTTCATTACTATTCTAATATTATTATTTATATTTACTGATTTTTCTAAATAATTAGTATTAATTTTATAATCTAACTAAAGATATTCTTAAGTAATAACACTTTTTGTTTACTTATAATGCTTTATAATATTTTATTTTTGCATTTCTGATAAATAAAATATAGCTATTTTTTCTTTTTATCATTCTTTAAAATAGTAGTTTCAAATAATTTTTTTATTAGTTTTCTTTATTTTTTTGAAATAAAAATTAAGATGATATATTAATAAATTGATTTGTATATATTATAATTTATATAGAAATTAATTGATTAAAATTATAAATATAAATTATATATACTTTTTTATTCTAAATAAAATACTTAAATTTTAAATTAAAACCTTTGAAATTTATAACCTAATTTAAATTCTAAAATGATTTTATATTAAATACTTAAAATATTATATTTTAATATTATTTTTGATAGTTTAGATTATATAAATAATAAAAATTATTAAAATTTTTTATTACATTTTTTTTATAGTTATACTAGCTGTCAGCCTGTTATTTTGTAATATTTCAAAGAGTGTATAATGTAAAAGATCAGCTAAATATATGTTAGATTTTACATATATATATAATACAATAAATATACATGCTTTATCAATCTATATGCGTTCTATTTATAGTAATATAGTGTTCAATTGTTTTTTAAAAAATCAAAGGTAAAATATACTGTAAGTTATACCTTTATTTATTAATGAAGTAACAATAAATAAACATATGGGGGCGGTCAATAGAAAAGGGGGAAATCTATAAATTTTGAGTAATTTTAGTTATTAAGCTAGTTTTGTTTACATGACCATGATCAGCAGAGTGAACCAATAAAAAAATTTTTGACTAAAAAGTGAATTTCTCCCTTTTCTACTGACCACCCTCCATATAATAAAAAACTATTGAAATATTTTAGTATATAATATTTTATATTTGGTATTGCCGGTCATGATTGAAAAGAACTTTGATGCATTGATTTGAAGTAATTCTTGATAAGACAACATATAACTGACCATGTGAAAAAACTGGCTATGGTAGATAATGACCCATATGATTTAATGTTTAGCCTTAAGATTTATTGACTGTAATAGAAAATGTAACACGTATTAGAAATTGATGCTGTCTTAAGACAAAGGGTAAACTGGTATCTGAAGGTGTTAGTAAAATCCTTGGTATGAAGATACACCTACCCACTTGTAGACCTGTAATAATTTCAACATTAATTACTTTACTATAAAGGTCATGATAAATTAATCGTGTCCTATTGCAAAGACCCTTTAAAGGATTTAAATTTTGTAGCAATATGATCAAAACTTTCACTTTTAATCTCAAATCATCAGGAGGAAGGCCAGAAATTTTCAATGATCTTAAAAATTCTGAAGCATATAGTTGAGGCTGATCTAAATTACTATCTGTTAAATTCACAGAGTCTGTACTAAAATATATATGAAATTCACCTGAATATTGATTTATTATTAAGGTTGAGATATGTTCAACATCATTATTTTTCAGAGTCAAAATAGCTCTACCAACTATATAATCCACACTTTCAGAATTTTCAATTAAATTTGAATAAACAAAATTAATAAAATCTGATAATTCATCTCTAAGAATTACCATAGTAGAAGGAAACTCAACTACATCTTCTGTATCTAGAATAATAGGATACTTATCATCACTAATCTGTAAAAGAAAGTTAGCAAAAATGCTTTACCGTTAGTTCTCACTAGGGTCATCAAACTAATGAAATCTTATATTAATTATCAACTTCATCACTTTCATGTGATTCCATAAAGATAAATGACTTAGACTTAATGAGACAACTTCAGCATATGATACATGCAATATCACAGGAAACATCTGATGAAAATTACCTTTAAATACAAAGACTTTACTTCTAAAAGGCTTATCAACTTGGGTGATATCATAAAATGTCTGATCTAGTACTTTAAATGCAAATTTATGAATTATTGGGATTTTGTCTCAGATGAAAAGCTTTGTTAAAATAGTTAGACAGGCTTTTTTACTGTTTTATAAAATGTTACATATTGAAGATTCATTAATATTAAATGAAATCTTGAATCAGCTATATGTAGTTCTACCATCTATTATCAAAAGAGAGCAATTCTAGATGATGCTACTGTTACAGCAATTTCATCAGATGATCTAACAGTTGACAGCAAAACATTATAAAAAAAAGTCTTTTCAGTACCACCTGAACCATCTATAAAGAAACATCCATCTGCACATGCAATTGTATGTATAATAGCCTCATATATATTACTTTGATCAACATTCAACAGAAAAATATTTTGTGTAATATCATCCCTAAGCTGAGCAATATTATATGACCTTTCTTCAAGAATTAATTGACTCAAATTATCACTATAATAATCAATATTCAAAGATCTTGGTAAAGAAATCAGCATATTTGAAAAATCTTTTAATAATTTTCCATTAAGCAAAAGACAATCTTCCAATTGATGAAGTGTTTCACATTCAATTGTGTAACTTATAGTATCATTTTAGGATTGTATCAGTACATGATTATGATAACAATATCTTCACATAAGGTTATTTTGTGATCATTCTATAATACTTCAGGATTCACCAGCTGGTAGAAAAAAAGAATAGAAGCAAAAAGACTTTGCAATTATTTACCTGATTGTATTGCACTTACTTCAAATAAACATGCATTTCATTCATCATCATTCTGAAAAAAAGACAAACAAATACAAGCTTCTTTGAAGCTACTGCAAATACTACTATTTACTATTTTTAGATTATCAAAGCTAGTTGCACCTTTAACATACACTACCCTCGGAAAAGTATCTGGTCAAGTTTTTTTTAAATTTCTCAAGATCGAACATATCAACTAAATAAAATTTTTTTTTTAAATAACCCCCCTGGTTTTGATGATGATGTGCATATGTTTATATTTGTGTAATAATGCATAGATCAGGTTTAATATACAAAAACATAAAACAACTTCGA
>CAJVPP010003694.1:0-11024 GCA_910592005.1 Funneliformis mosseae | reverse complement strand
GTCTGACACTGAAAATCCGTTGTATTGTAAAATTCGTTATATCAAAATTCGTTGTAGAAAGAGTTGACTGTATATGCTTCTATTCTGTGAGATATACTATCAATTAATTTTAAGTAAGTATCTTGTGAATTTTTTTTCATTCTTTTTTAAGTTACATTTCTAAATCCTTAAGATTTTTAGAAAGATCTGAACAGTTACATAATAAACATTCAAAATAATCATAAAGATGCTTAATGGGATTTAAATCTGAAGATTAAGCAGGTTAATTAATTAACTTTTTAATTTTTTTTAGCATCCTATGATTTAACATCATTGAATATATAAATGAATACATTATCATATTAAAATTGTAAGATCAGTTACAAAATTTTAACTAATAAATAATAACAATTATCATCTAAAATTTTTATACAATAATAAATAAATATGTAAACAAGAAGCAAAGCTTTCAATTGGTATTAAAATTAATTAACTATATTATATACAATTTTATAAAAATTGTAAAAAACTAATTATATGAACTTATTTTCAGATAGTGTATAAGATTATAATTCTAGAATTGTAAGTTCTAATTTTAATTTTTATAAAACTGCAATTCTAGAATTACAATTTTAAAACAAAGTCTTAGAATTTAATCCTAGAACTTAAGTTTATAGATTAGGTCTTCTTTAGAATTAGAAGTTTTAGAACTGAACTAAAATTAGACTGGATTTAATTATTTTTAAAAAAAAGTATCAAAATTATTTAAATATAAATAATAATTTCAATTTATCCAATTTGCTAAAACTAAAAATATGATTTTAAATTAAATTTGGATTGATTTATTAAAATTCAAATTAGGATTTTAAATTAAATTTAAGCAAATTCATAAAAACTTAAACGTGTATTATGTTAAAATAATTTAAAGTTTTGCTATAAGTAATTTGGTAAATCATCTTATAAAAATTATAATATTTAAAAAAATTAATAAAATAATATTATAATTTATTATCTAAAGCATAGCAAAGAATAATCAAATACTTGATATATCAAATATCATATTATTCTATCTTGCATATTGATCACTAATAAAATTCTATATTGCTGATATCATGTCATGTATATTCACAAAATTTAATCATTAAAATTCAAACACAATAAAAAATTAAACATAAATTAATAAATTATGATTTTTATTATAAATTTTATTTAAAATTATACTTAGACTAGAACAGTTACCATTTTTTAGTTTATAATTATTATTTTTAATAATATTTTTTATAAATATTTATTTAATATTTTATTTAATTATAAAATAAATCTATCTAATAATTTTTATCATAATTAATTAAACAGGTAAAAATTAAACTACATAAAAAATTATAAAATCAAGAAATAAGACAAGTTATTGCAGAATGAATAATTTTTCTAATTAATGATATCAATTATTAATCTTATATTTTTAATTCTATCTAATAAAAGAATAAAAAAAGAATTTAATATTAGTTATATCAATACAATTAAGAAATTAAAAAATTGCTAGAAAATACTTTTGAATCAAATTTCTTTAATAACTAATCTTTAAGCAGCCAAAAGTAAGCATAAACATATTGATATAAATTTTACATTAGATGTTAAGTGATTTTAATATATATTATTATCTTTTTACTATAAATGTATCTATATCTATATTTAAAAAAAAATATTTTATTATTTTTTTAGCCGAATTTGATTTAGAAAGAAAATTACTTGTATTATAATTAATAATAATAATATGGTTAATATAATTAATTTATGATATGGTCTTGATCATTTACCTTATGCTACTTATACTTTACAATTTTTAATTGATTATGTATAAAAAACTAGTATTTATATTAAATAAATAAAGTGTTTAATGCATTTTTTTAACATCTTGATGATGCTTAAAAAGAATGTTGACATTATAAAAATTATTTAACATCATCAGAAACTCCTAATAATTCTACTGATAATAATTCTAATAAAGATAATATTTCTAAAATTCTAATAATAGTTAATATTTAAGCTAATTTAGAAAAATAAATTTTACAAAATATTACTAATATAAAAATGCGATAGAAATCAAAATATTATTCTTAAAATCATTTATTAAAATTACATAAAGCAATTGAATAATTAGCAAAAACTTTACTTTTATCAGATATTTTTGATGATTATGCAAATGAATAAAACAGCTTTTGTTATTTTATGAATAGGATTTATTAAAACAGATAATTAATTTATTAAAACTATTCGATGGAACATCCTATGATAATTTATTCTTTAATTCAAGTTCTTAAAGAAAATATGTATGTGACTTTTATTTAGCTAATTTATAATTTTTTTATAAATGTTTTTAATTTTCAACATCAGATGGGTTGATTGCTAGGAAAATCAGGTTCCGGGAATTTTTTAGCAAAATTGAGATTTTTATTGCATTTTAGTTTTGATGTTATTAGATTAAAATGTATTAAGCTCTTAATTTTAGTCAAAGATTTCTCGGAACCTGATTTTCCTAGAAACACTCCCAGATGATTATTATGATAAGTAATAATAAATAAGTCAGAGTTTGATACTTCAACATTATCAACACTAATTCATCATAAAACCCGATCTATTACAACAGTTACAACAAATACCACTTATGCTGCAATTGAAACTCCAAATAATGAGACAGACTATTTATTTATTGGGATCAACCTATAATGATCGGTCTTTTACCATCTCTTTTGGATCCATGGTTGAAACACTTTCTACTTGGGATGAAGACATATAAAATAATGCTAAAGCAGAATTAAAAGTGCTAATTTGAAGAATTAATCAGATCAAATTTGACACAATCATCATCTCTTTCTGAAAATTTAATTCAGTAAAACTCTATTTTTCATTTTGTAGTCGATTGCATTCTTCTATTTTTAGTGTAGTAACAGCTTCAAATTATTTCTCTGAATAGATTATTATTTGATCCTATTCATACTCCAATTGCCATTCGGAAATATTTATCGTTATTTATTCCTGGTCTAATAGTTTTAAATGCGTTCGTTTAGCAGTAATTTGATTACCAGCATCAGAAAACAATCATTCGCTAGGTACCGAAGTAGCAAAATCGGACGATATCATTTAATTATATAATATGAAATTATATTAAATCAATTTAACATTTTATGAAAAAATTTTAACCAGGGTGACCCGATTTTAAAAATAAAACGGACATCCGGGTCCCGGTTCGACCCTTGACATATAGGTAGGTGTCAATCAAAAAATTTGTCATTTGACAATTTAACCTAAAACACAGTTTTATTTGTTTGCATTATTACATAATAAAAATTTTTGATCGAAAAAAAAATTGTAAATTATGACAGAGGAAAGTTCAGATACAACGAAAGTTCCAAATAATAATGAAAATGAACAGCCTAATCCACCTAAAAAAACCAGATCTGCAAGTGATGCAGAAAGACGTAGAGCGAGAAGAGAGAGAAAAATCTTAGGTGATGCTGGTAGTAGATTACATCGTATAACAGCTACTCATAATCCTTCTTTAAATACAGTAGGAGAAATTTCTTCTACTTTAACTACACCATTGACTAGTAGAAGGTCCTCGCCTCAGCCCAGTCAAAAGTCTTCGCCTACCACTACCGAAGCACCAGATAATCCCTTCTCACCAAAAAGAAAGAATACTGGAAATTATGGTATGTACTTTTTAAAATTATGAAAGAATATCTTTGAGATTATAGCTTTCAATCTATAAAATAAAGAGAATTAATTAATTTCGAATTGTTGAAAAAAAAAAAAAGTTTTAATAAACAAATTTATTGATTTTTTATAGATGCTTCATCACCAACAATAGTTCCTCCTTCAGTTGTTGGTTCATCCAATACAACATCTGAAAAAACATTTCCTAGTATTAGAGTTAGTGATCCTCCAGATTGTTTTGAGACAATGCCGCAAAATATATCACAAGAAGACAATTATCCAGTTCATCCGACAACGCCAACTAGATTTCCTTCTGGAATTCCTTCTGTACCTTCAACTCCCTTGAATCCATTACCATCAACAGCTAGTATGTTAGGTGAAGACGAACCAAATGGAAATTATGGACATTTTGATAATCAGGATGAATACATTCGTCAAATTTTAGGGAATTTTGCAGCAGGAAATTATCAAGCAAGAAATAGTAGTACGACCTCACTAGCTTCAACTATAGGAGGTAGTGAATATCAATTTAACCCGCAGCAAATTGGTGGAATCCCTGGATTATATACAGCACAAGATGAATATATTCAACAAGATATTTTACAACAACAACAACAATTGCAGCAAATTCCTTTTCCTTTTCAACAATTCCTTAATCCTGATATGAAATTTTTTAATCCGTTTGGAGGTGCAAGTCAACAACAGGTGGATTTACAATCAAAATTATGGCAGGTTATACATTTTGGTATAATGATATTATTAGGTGGTTTAATTGCTTGGGCCGAATTCTTGAGAGAAAAGGGCGCTTGGACTAGATTTTATTTATTGAATTATGAAAGGCCGGAAGATATAATCGCTACTGAAAGTATTCCATATATGGTAATATTTTAAATAAGTTTATATTAGGATTTTACGTTTATATTATTCCGAGTAACTTCAAGTGGTTTAATTTCTCAAATTAGAGAGTATTTTGGTACTTCATAACTGTGGAACTTATATTGCAATCTTCTAGAATGTTCTTTCAACAGGTAAATTATTTATAATCATTTGTTTTCTTTCGTTCGTTAACCTAATTGATCTATTAATATAGGATCGAGTATTTCAAGGTTCAACGTTGGGTCAATTCGCTCGTAAGCTACCTGCACCATTTTCTGATGTACTTACTGTATTATTAAGATATAATTTAATTTGGAATAGTCTTTGGGAAGACATATGTATGCTAGTATTTATTGTTGGATTTACTATAACAATTTCCCCCTTTATAAGTTATTTTGCTTAGATTTTACACTTAGATTCAAGTTGGTGGAATTGTAATTACAAAAATGGATAACTTATTGTTTATTTTTTTTTTTTTTTTTTTTTTTATTTAACCAATAATTTTAAGGAAAATAAAATTGGCTTCAATTGTGTTAAACGTTGCTTTTTAATGGATTTTATTTATTTATTTATTTATAAAAGATTACCAGTTTTTTTTATAGTAGATTTTTAAGTAATTAAGTAAGTGGTAACAAATCTTCCATTAATAATCTCTGATATTCTGTAACGATTCCTTTGATTTTAACTAAAACCCACGCAGCCATGGACCGAGCTTGTTCATTCATCTTATTTTCAAAGATAGCTTTTGTAGGAAATTTTTTTTTTTTTTTTAAAAAAAAAGCTTTTAAATACTTATAAAAAACAAATATAACTTAACTTACTTGTAACCCATTGGTTTGTTTCAATTAATTCTTTCCCATATGATTCTGCCAACTCTCTTTCTGAACTTGTATTAAGTATTACATTTATTCCAAATAAAATTGAAGTTAATACCGCAAGATCATCAAAAAATCTCAAAGAAAGTATCAAATCCCAATATTCGCGCGTTATTTGTGTAAGAGCAATCGTGTTTACTATTTGTTCCAAAAAGGTGGGATTTAACAATAAATTGAAATGAGTTGAACAAATTAACAAAATAAACTTACCAGAGCATTGAACAAATACTCCTAACGTAGTTACGTATCTTTGTATTAATGTTGGATCCTTCATAAAATTACCAAGATCACTAAAAAATTTTGTCATGTAGAAATTAATTTATATACATCTTTTTTTTTTAAAAAAAAAAGAGCCCACCCTCTCTAACCTATCACGTGTCAAATTCCAAAATCCAGCCGTTAACGGGAAAAAGAAAGTCTTTGCCGCCAATTCATTAAACCTATTAACAGAAGTTGTACGAGCCGATTCAACCAACGGTTTACGAGAAAATCTGCGAACTTTATCATTACTTGTTTCTTTTAAACTTCTTATGTTAGTGAGATCTAATTTACTAATTTCTTGGGATAATGTATCTATTATAGCGGTTTCCTTTTCCTTTTTATCTTCAATGCTCTTAAGTAGAATATGAACGTGTTAATACATAATGCTTCCAGTATAGTATATATTATATGGCAAAAATTAATAGTTAAACCTCGTTTACCTGTAATCCAGCCAATTCTCTTGCACCTGTTGATAATGTTGATAAAATCATATATCTTTCCGCAAGTGAATATTTTTTTTCGAAAAATTGTTGAATAATAAATCTGTAAATTAAAAATTATTTTAGTAAAATTGATGAACAAATGAATTTCACGTTAAACTAACTTACGGTACGGCAATTTTCGGACTTCCACATATAAGAGCTATCATTGCTGCGTGTCTATTTTCTTCAAATCCTGTCAATTCAAAGTTATCTTGCAATCCAATAAGAATCTTGGCTAGTTCCGTGGCATGGTCATCTTTTTTTTTTTTTTTTTAAAAAAAAAAAATCATTTATATTTATAAAAATAACGTAAAAATATCTAAATAAATACCAACCTAATTCTGTTCCAAAGCCGGTCTTCTGCCTAATTAGGTTTTTTGCAGCATTCATTGCTACCTCCAACTTACCAGGATCATCTGAAGCTTTTAGATATGTTAATAAATCTATAATATAACTATGTAAATTTAAATTAGATATAATTAACTTCCAAAAAAAAAAGATACAAAGCTTATAAGAGGAAATAAATACACTGGCGTGAGTATTCTTTCCTTTTTTGTTTGTGGTATAGATTCATCTTCTTCCTCATCATCGTCACTTTCTTTTTCCATTGGATAAGGCACAAAATCGTCTTCATCATCAGAATCTACAACGCGCGTTTCATTATCATCTTTAACATCCTCTGTTTTATAATATAAGATATTTGCTAATTGTTATAATCGTTCGCATGAAGCAATTATTATGAAATAAATAATAATAAAAAATTATTTAACTGATTTCGACCAAGTCTTCATTATTGACATTATCTTCATGATTAGAATATTCTTCCGAAATCTGCTCTCCATTCAGATCGGCTTTATCAAGAAAAATTTGCGATTATTATATTACATTTCAAAATAGTTATAAAATTATTTATAAATATATACATAATAAATACCTTCAACCTTATCTTCGTAATCAAAATCAGGCAAGTCTACAATTCCATCCTTAAGTTCCACCAATTGTCTAAAATATTTCACGTCATCGTCTTCAGGATTTAGCTCAAAGTCCAAAACGTTTTCTAATACGTCAGTTAATTTTGAGAATATTTCCGCAGTAACCTATTGAACCATTTCACAAATATTAAAAAGCAGCTAATTAGAAAACGTGTAAATCTTCAATAGAATACCCATAATTCAAGAATAAATCTTATTCAACCATTCCCATCTTTCTCGCTTCTTCAGATGTGCTCTGTAGCCATCGAGTGATTCCAGGTGTGATATCCCTCAAAATTGCGGCTTTTATCAAAGTAGACTTTGGAAGATATCCAAATATTATTAGAATGGCACTAGTAATATCTGTAAAGGCTTAAGCATTTTGAATCTAACTAGAAATTAATATTTCTTAAATAAATGTTTTACATACACATTTGCACGGAACTCGATGCATGCTTAATGAACGTAGGATCAGACCAGGATGATATGAGCGTTTTAAGTAATAGCGTCAAGTCTATTTTTAAAGATAATATAGTCCGGAGGTAAAATTTTAATTATTTTCAAATGTAATATGTAGAATTAATTTATGAAACAAATACCATCATTAGGCCCTAATCTAAGGTTATCTATTTGACCGGTAAACGTTTGCATCATATCATCGGGTCGATCTTGAAATCCACCCCAACTCAAGAAACAACAAAGAACTCGGACAATGCTGATAGGAAAAATTTTTCCTCCAACGAAATATTTGAATTTGATTAAGTAAGAGACAAATTCGTTATTATCTTTCCCGATTAATAAACTTAGTAGTGTAGCAACTTTGCGTACTAGGTAACGTGATTTATCTTCGGTGGATACAGGATTTGTGATCTTTGAAAGATCTTGACTTTGAGAGTGAAGAAGAAATGCTGTAAGAAATGACTCAGCAACATGTGATGAGAATGATGAAATCATGGTTTTCCAAATCTTGTAATATATGTAAGATGTAGAATGATGAAATCTAATTAATAGACTTTTATATACTGTTTGCGCTAGGATTTCTGTGTTCGGTTTGTAGATAATATAAAATGGTACTTTGTAAGTAACTGTAATTTTTATTTATCTATTTTTTTTTTTTTAAAAAAATAACATCAAATTATTAAAATTGATCCAAATAACATTAACGCACTTGAATGTCCAATTCTACATATTTTGGAAAATAATTCATTACATGCGAATACCAGAGTTTGAATCTCATCCTCTAAGAATTCAAATTTCCATAAGATTAGCAGGGAAATTTACAATTTTTCAATGATGAGTTATGTAATATACATGCCTTTCAAATCATTTTTTTCACTATTACTATAAAGAAGATATTCACCATCAACTGTAAATTTATCAAATAGCTTTCTGAAAGTTATTTTGAATGTCATAAACACATTAAAGATAATAAAATACGATAATTCAACATTATTTTATTTAAAATATTTTTATTTTGTTCAAATAAAATTGAATATAATAACAATAATACAAAATCTTGAAAATATCCAACAGGATACGTTTCGCTCAAGAAACTACTTTCTTCTCTGGATCCTAAATTTTGATTAAAAGCCATCAAATTCGCGGATCTTTCAGGTATTGAACAAATTAATCCAACAAATTCTTTCCATTCCGAATATCTTTCTCTTATATCGACTTCTTCATTCTTTAAAATCGCATCAAAAAAATCTTGAATAGAATAGCTTTTCAAAAGTGAAAATACGAATTTTTGAATTATTGTTGGTAAATACGTTTGATGTTTTTGATATATCTTCAAATCATTCTGTGATTGATAAGAAGTAGAAAAATAAGATACTAAAACTTGCAGTGAGATGCTTGCTCTTTTTATTTTCTGTAAATTTTTGGTTCCTTTTGGAACAAAATATTCCATTACAAGCATATCTTTTTGTCTTCGTAATAATGTTTCAGACCAATTAATTATGATATTATCTATTATAAATTTTAAATGCTTAGAGTAGAGCTTTGTAATGAAATATTTTTGAGATCCGGGACTCGTGGCTGGACCATGCCATGAATTTCCATTTTCAAGAAAGTCTAAAGGTTCCTGTAAAAAATCTATAACGGATTCTATCGTACTAGTATCTAAATTGTTTTGAAGAGTTCGTAGATAGTTACGTAAAAGTTTTTCAGTGGAAAAATTGCTTGTTTCCATATGAACTAGAAAAGAAAATATATTTATTTCAGATATAGATAGCAAATCTGACATATATAATGATGTAGATCACCAGTATGATGATGTAATCGTAATCACGAAAAATTAAATGGCATACGCAAAATTTATACGAAGAGAGGCATTATATCTTTATCTATTTGAATTACTATAAGTGAAATTTCGAAAGAATTAATCGATTAGGTATATATTACGTGGAGTATAAAATCAACCTAATACGGGGAGTATCTCATTCTTAATATTCGAAGAATCTAATTCAAAAAGACGGAATGGTTTATTATGATTTTCTAAAATAATCGATCATAACATAATTACTGTATTCGCAAAAAATCGACCTTTGCAATAGATAGTGGAGACACCGGGAACAAAAAATGAATTAATGCTAAAGCTACACATATCTCGAAAATCATATTTGGCATATAAAAGTAAATTTGATTTATCTGGCCCTTCTAATTGCAAAGGCATATATATACAGTACCTGCCAATTATAATTTTCTTTTTATTAAATCACATTTGGTGTAATAAGTAAAAGTTGTGCGACATATATTTATAATTAAACATAGAATTTTCTTGTTCTATTAACAAATATATTTCTTCAATTTTCAGATTAATTACATTTATTCTTGTAGAGAATATACTATTTATATGATTAAAATATTAAATTTATAAATTAAGTATTATCACAATTTAAAAAATTTAAATATTTCACATAACTTAACTTCACTGTATCAAATTTACAAGCTTAATTAATAAAAAAAAATAGATTGCATTTATCAAATACAATGTTTTATTATAACTAAAATCTTATATTAATACATAAATATTATATTAAATATATAATATAAATTTTTACTATTAATCAGATTTCCATAAATCTTTATATATATGTATTTAATTATGATATTTCTAAGCTTATTTTATTAGAAAAAAATTATATTTAGCTTATAAAATAAAAATTTTTTGTTGATAGTTTCTTTCTTTTATTGCAAAGTATTTATATATATAAAAAGCTATCAATAAAATAAATTTAAATTTGCAATATAAATTAAACTAATTAAAAACTTTGTATTTCATACTTATCAGATAACTATTTGATTATATTAAAATAAATATATAAGATTTTCTATTAAATTAATAAAGAAAAATAATATTTTTAAGAGCTATTTAGAATTTTAAAGAATTTTTATTAATTTAAAATGTATTTAAATCAAAATTTATAATTATATAAGTTAAAATATGAATTTGCACAAAGTTTTATAGCATTAAATATCTTTTTTTAATGAATCAAAACTATTGTAATACTAGAAATATATTATATAAATAATTGTATAATTAGCTATTTTTAGACATTGATGCCTTTGAATTTAAGTCACATTTGAAAATTTGACATAAATCTTGAATTGCACTTTTAAAGGATATCGAACGTGAAGGAAGAAACATTTAAATTCATCTAAATAGTCACAATAAGCCTTCGCCTATTACATAATTTCGTTAATAATATGTGAAACATTCAACAGGAAAGAATTCTTCCTGGTTTTGTGACATATTTGATAAATTTGAATTTTCTATTTGCAACCTATACTTATATCGAAAATGCATACTGTTTACATACTACAATTACGAACATAGTTGATAGATTATCATTTTATTATAAATA
>CAJVPP010003693.1:0-11025 GCA_910592005.1 Funneliformis mosseae | reverse complement strand
ATAGAAGATCTACATAGCAATAAAATTGACTTCCTATTCTACTAATTAAATCTATCTAAAATTTTACCTGTTACAACGCATATAATATAAAAAGTATATTAAAGACTTACTGTTTTATTAATATTATAAATTTGATTTAAAGTATATCAACCTAAAAGTAATTGTAATTTTTTTCGTTCTTTAGGAAGAAATGCTAATGGTACACTTTCTAACTCTTTATGCATATGATATTTATGAATATTGTTACGTTTTTTAAATTTATATAGCCAATTATTAGAGAAAACTAACTTATTTTCTTGTATATTAAATGTATTAGCAAAAAACTTTACCTTTTTTTTTATTAATAAATCTGTTAAGATAACGCCACTTGCTGTTAAATTTTCTACTCATAAATTTATAGCATGATCAAGTGTTGGAAATTTGATCCCTCTATTCCTGAAAATTTTTTTAGAACTTAAAGGTTCTAATACAGAATTCCATTTTTCATTTTGTGCTAATATTTTTGATATAATGCTACAGTCAATATTTAAAGTAGGATTTTTTTTATTAAAATAAGCTGCAATTTTAGAATGTTTTTTATTATTGTTGTTTTTTGTCTATTCACAAATTTGGTGTTTAAGATTAGCACTTATAGCTAAACAGTGTTATTTAGACATTATAAAAAATTAGTCAAACAAAAAAGTTTTTTTGAAAAGATTTTTTAAAGAAGTTTTTTATAAGCTATAATGATATTTTAGGATTTGTAGCATCATAGCTAATACTTGATGCAGGAAAACCAACTATATTAAATTCTCTAAGCAAATACAGAAAAATGTAATAAAATTATTATAAGAAAATACTGAAATATGATGATTTTTTAAGCATTACATTTTATAATTGTATTCTTTTTTATCGTATTACATTTAAGTGTTATATTTTAAGTGTTATAATTTAAGTATTATATTTTAAGTTATTATATTTTAAACTATTTTATCATTATATCTTTTGCAGATTTGCGGACTTTAATAACTTATTTAATAAATCAATTAGAAATTCGTGATTATAAAGAGGTCTAATTACTAATAAAAATGATATGTACGTTACGGATCATGAGGTGATAGTGATTATACCCAATTTGTGATTATAAAGAGGCAATTAAATAATATTAAAATCTGTTTCACAAAATTAGGTGTATATAAAGAGATGTGACTGTATGGAGGTCTAATTGTATATATGCTATATTATTTAATCATTTTTGTGACTAGTCTCTCTTTTTTCTACCCAAATACTAGGATGATAATAATCATATTCCTTGTATCCTGTGACCCATTTGGCTAGATATTCTTTAATATATTTTTGAGCAATATTTTCATTATATGCTTTTTAATGCAGTTAGCATAATCATCGGTATGCAAATCATATTCTTCTTGAGTTAGAGGATTTATTTCCCATTTACTAGTTGAAAGTATACCTAAATATTTCATCTTATCAGAAGTATCATCATTTCTCACTATATTCTAAACTCGTTTTGCCCAAGTTTCAGGTCTCAACTTGAAAGCTCTCCAAGCCCGTTAGATTATTTTTGCACTATTAAATATATGATATGCAGTCTTTTTCCATAATTTATATTCATAGTCTGTATTACATCTATAACCCCAACTAGGAAAATCAGTATATTTATTACATATCTCATAAATTTCATCTTTATTTAGTTCTGATGCTATTTCCTCCTTTTTTTCTGAATAGGATTAGAATATGCAAGATGCTTTTTGGCTGTTTAGCAATGCATTCATTCAAATGTTTATTTGCACATTCAATGGTATTTTCACAGATAAATACCAAGGAGTCGCATACAGTGCAATAAATATTAAATGAGTGTCTCCCAACTTTAAATCCCCATCTATATATACTTTTTCAATCATTTGAATAAATCCATTCTTGGAAAAGTTTTTTGGGTTATATTAAAGAAGTTTCTTAAATGGATAACGAATACGAAAACATCACATTTCTGGTGTTTCACCACTATACCTATATTGCAGATTGTTTAACGCCTGCACAACTACAGGATTTAAACCAGAATAGTTAGTTTTAACCATTTTACAGGTGTAGGGAGTTTATAGCAATTTATAGTAATTTCACTGATTTTATTGATTTATAGCTGTTTTGAAGACTTATAGTGATTTATAGAAAGTATATTATAACAAAATATCAGATTCATTTTTATTCGATTATCCCCTTGTTCAAAGAACTTCGGGTTAAAAATAGATTAATAACTGATTTTTTTCCGACATAATGATTTGGTTACGATCACCATGGATGGCTAAATTATAAAGTTTGTATCACCCTAACTCCCAGTCAGTTCCCAGCACTTCCTCGCAACCTTCCTGCAAACTCAAATCACGAGATGAACGGCTAATCAGATTTTGGATTTTTTCTTTAGCAGGGCTCGTCAAAATTGTGCTGAAGTGATAATTTATGGCGCAGTACTTTATAACGGAAATATTACATATTCCAAATGCATTACACACACTTATACCTTTGCAAATCATAAGCCCGATTTGTGGGCGAACTGTATTAATACGTTTCAGCCAAAGGTTTTAAGAAAAAAAGTTACTATATTATCCAAAAAGGATGGCCGAGGCTGGACAAGCTTGTCTGAGCTCATCAAACCTTTGCGTTAAAATTTTAGCAATTACATATTTGGTTTCATCTATAGTTAGATCCACAGATTTCAGGAGATAAATAAGGTGAGAACGCATTTAAAAATCACATGCACGTTCCACCGATCACTTTTGCTAAGAAAAAATTCTCGAGTTATTGCAATACAATAAAATCACTTTTTTTTTATTTTTTTCCCAATGTACTATACTGCATAACACACTCATACAATGTTTAGCAATTTGTAATTGTCCGTGATATATTTAAAATGAATGATGTTGAAGTTTCTATTTACTTAATTTCTCTTTTTCACAGAATTCTTTTTGGCTTTCTTCGGAGTCTTCTCACTATCAGCAAAAAAATAAATCGAAGGTGGAGGCGTAGATCGGGAAGATTGACCAATTCCCATAAATTCATTATATAAGTCGTCTTCTGTCTCAGAATTTGCATTTATTTTTATGATATTCAAATTATCCTTTACAATGATCTGTGTAAACGGTATGAATGATTAGGAAAGCTTAAAGAAAAATACACAAGCATGTATAAATAATATTTTCACCTTATATTGATATATCATAGCTAGAAATCTGAGGAAATTTTTAACACCTTCCACTGAAAACTTATTACTTAAGTAATATATATTGGGATCCTTATAGAAAATAGTAATCGACCCGCCAGCACGCCACAACCTGGTAGCTTGAACCCTTAATCCGAGGTGTAAGATTCCGAACACTTTGAAGTTTGTTCACCCTTTCTTCTTCGTAATTCACATCCCTAATCATATCAGCTAGCATATCACGAAGTGTTTTCGGCATTTTGAAATTCTCAAGGAGGTATTTTCGATCGGAAACACCCTTAAAAGATCTTGCTGCCTCGATTGCCCCTATCTCAAGAAGTTTGTAGATAACGTATACTATTCCATCGATTTTTCTCCCGGTTAGCTTTCTCTTTCTTGTGCTACTTGTACGATTTTTCCTATTAGCGGAAGCTAATGAGGGTGCGTCGGTCCTATAAATATGATAAACCAACTGTTTAGTTAACGTCTAGTGATAATGCAATTGCATCAGTTAAAAAAGTAATTAAAGACCTCTTTATGTCAGTCCCTAACCGCATATCTCTAAGACAGAGATCTATACAACTTCCAAAAAGAGCTACAGTGTACCAGTCTTCATACTGATTTTGCAATAAAGGACAATCTGTGTTTTCATATAAATTTACAAGATTTCTTACGGACATCTGTATCCATTCATTATCATAATGTTGATGGACATTATATTTAACATTATTTTGAAGATAAGATGTCATCGAAACCTCGCGAAATTCTTCTAATGTCTTCTTTCCGTATTTTGACAATTCTTTTGCGATATCAGCCGGAATAGGGGGAACTCCTAATCGGTCATTAGTCAATTCGTTCCATTCAGTATCAGTGAATAAAGCCTTAATTTCGGTATCGTCACAATCTACAATGTATGAGTGAGCATGGCTGATAACATCTCAGTATAAAGGAACAAAGTTTTGAGATGCAAGAAAAAGACGAGTTTCAAACATTTACTGCTCATAGTCCATGTTTTTACAAAATTTGAAAAGGGTATTCTCCACGATCTTTCCTGTGCTCAACCGCATTTTCGAAGATTCGGGAATAGACTTGTATTTTTCGCGAAAGGCCTTCTTGTCGATTCTTGGAGGAGTATTTTCCTCCTCGTCTTCAGACTCGGATTCTCCAGTGAATTCAGACTCGGCCTAAAAAGAAATCACGCAAATTAGAGTTATGAATAGTTAAATCTTGATAACCGAACTTAATACAAATTACTATACCTGGTCGTTCTCCGTGCCGGAAAGGTCTTCTTCATTAATTCCCGATTTCTGTAGTTTCTCAGGAGGGCTTTGAAAAAAATCGTCAATCTCGTCCAATTTCTATGGAAATAAAGGTCAATATCGCATAAAATAACATTGAAAATTTCATGAACTTACCCTCTCTTCGTCCTAAATATCAAACCACAAAATAATTAGTTCTGTGATTCTCAACTTCTACTAAGCAAATCGCGTTATACTTACATATTTTACAGGATCAATGCTAGGTACAGATGGTGGAGATTTCGCTGATTCATTAAGATGGTATTCAGCATCGTGCTATTGATAAAAAAAATGTATATATTTATTGTTGTTTAGCATAAATAATTTTAATTAACTTACCAATTGGCGAAACATTTTACGGTCATGATCAGTCTAGTTTAGAAGAGTGTAAGTTAAAAGTTATTCTCCAAACCAATTCAAAATACGACTGCATGATAAACTTACACGATCCTTAAGCATACTATTCATATGTTTAGCCTAGTTGAGAGAAATGGTAAAGGTTACAGAATTTCCCATGAGAAATTTCATAGTGACAGACCATCATACTTACAAGAGTGCGAAATTGTCGAGTCTCGTTTTTCTCGTAAATCACACTCTGTTTTTGAGCTTCTTGGTGTAATTTTTTTCGGCATTTTTGAGTACTGAAAGAAACTATGAAATTAATGACAAACATAAAAAGTAAAGCAACTATTTATGACGTCTACCTGTCAGAGGTACTTTTGGATTGTTTGGTTCTGTTCATGGTAAAATTATAACTTACTAGAGAACTACACTGTTATAACTTATAAGGCTTATAATATGATTGCAATCATTACCTGCCTACCTGGTGTAACCTCGAATCAGTTAACAAACGTGCTAAAATTTTTTATGCTTGACCAATGAAGTCAAGAAACTTGCATTGTCGCTATGGTCTATGCTTCCATCAGAACTTGTGTTATGATGTTGAATTGAAAGACTGGGTTAAGTCCCTAACCGGTGATGCACCATCTTTGCTTTACATAAAGATGGCAATACCATGTGCTATGGTCTATGCTTCCATCAGAACTTGTGTTATGATGTTGAATTGAAAGACTGGATTAAGTCCCTAACCACTCCCCAAGCAGGGGTGAGGGTTTCTTGACATTAAAGTCGCCAAGAATCCAAAGAATGTAAGATTCGCAGATTATAACGTTGATTTAAGGTATGCATTTACATATGTGAAATCGATCAGTTTTATTGATACAAAATAAATTAAAATTACGGAATCAAACAATTAACGAAATAGCTATCAAAGAGGACGTCAAGTTATTTCTTTGCTCTCTAATAATAATTGTTTTATTTCTATTGCTATTGCTAACTACAAGATTCTTACACTAGATTTTTGAAATAACTTATACCACTATATCTACAGAATTTTCGTCTATCTATATCACTCCCACTCATGTAATAGATTATTTCCCACAAGAGAATTTCCCTGAGATGAAATGATTTCGAATCTATAGGAGAATTCTTGAGATTAGCAATGAGATAAAAATAAATAAAACAAGGTGAGGGCTTCTGATTCACATTTACTGTTTTAATAATATTCCATATCGCCTCACAATTTTATCGTCAAGTTCGATACTGCGCAAAACATCAAGAATTCAGCAAATTTTGTTGATGCTCGATAAAGTTTACCTGCACTGATGAGACACGTGGATTCGATAAGTATTTTCATAATACTGCTAGTTATTTCACTGCGCCTATTATACGCATGATGATAGTTTCGGCAAAGATCAAAATGCCGATATATAACAAGAAGAGTAATACGTCCGTTTTATTTTGGAACATCTATAGAGGCGGGAAATCGATTAATGTCATGATGACATGTTTCAAGAATCTATAAACCAACTTACCTTATTATTACTTTGCAGAATATACGAGTTCATGATATTGACGATGTACTGTAAATAATGGTAAGACCTGAACAGTTGAATTTTTGTTTGATTTTTGCTTTTCTGCGCAATTCAGATAAAAGGATTCACTAACCAGGACATCACCTTTTATATAATTTGCAGGATCAATTTTGTTATAAACTTTTGGGGAAAATTACATTAATATGATTGCATCGCGAGAATCTGATCAACGGACTCTCCTTAATATAACTATAAAAGAATTTAATGCTATCCATATGTAAAGATCATCAAGGGATCCTTTTACAATATATATGTAATAATTTTGAGAATATGCAAGAAAGTTTGAGAATAAAAGTCCCTGGATCTTTGCTGGCAATCTTATTGCCCAATAATTTGCCAATCCAGATTTCCGTTAGTGCCCTAAATATTTTTTATTTGCAATACATTGAGCTAAGATAAATTACATGATGCAGGACTAGCCTTGGGTATATGATGTTATTCTATGATTGTAGATTATTATACACGATTATTTTTTCAAACAATATTTCTCTATTTTAGCTTGAGGCAAAGGAGACATATCCACAATACATGCTGTCATATGATAATTGTGAAGACTCTTCACATTTCCAACTAATAGAAGCGGGATCTACTGGTGAATTATATGATAAACTTTAATTTCAATGACGTACTCAAAAAAATCTTGGCAAGAATTTTCCCGATATCAACTACGTATCTGATTTCAGTTTCTTTTGTATAAGCTATTCACAAAATTCGAAAAAAAGAAACGAAATAATATGCAAATATTTTTTCTTTATAATTCTTCCGGTCTAAGCCACAATCGCGAACTTAAGTTTATTGCTTGAAGTGTTGCAGGTAAGATAATATTCCAACTTATCTTGAGATAGCAACTTCATTAATTCAGGATCATAAGGGAACTAATTCTCATTTTTATAGTATTATGAGTCATGTAATCTATAATTCTCATGTTTTCTATCGCAAATAGGACATGGTAAGCTTTACGGTTGAGATGATACAAAATTATAATTATCAATCCCTCTAAAACTATTTCTGAATTTCAAGTATGGAAAGTGCTCTAACATAAATTTAATAATTAACTCTTAATCAGATTTAGCTTCGAAAGTGATAGGCCTTTTTCTTCATATTGTTCAGAAAAAGATAAATAGATTACTTTATTTCTGACTTCGAATTTCTGAGAAGGAGAGTTTTTAATAATTGTCATGGCTCATTTCCAGTTTCTTTTTTATATCTTTTATATAAATTGAAATGAATCTTATCTGTTAAAATGCCTAGTAACCCACTTAATTTAGTATGTCAATTCAGGTATTTAGGAGTTAATATTTTATTAGACTTGGTCATGTTTAAATTTTATATGATTGTGAATCAGTTTAAATCCTTTTTATTCTCATATTCATTCAAAAAAAAAAGATTAAAATCCCTGATAGAAAGCTTACTAATATTTTTTATCATATTTCTAAGAAAATAATTAGGCTATCTTTGAAGTATCTATGGTATAAGAAAGAGCAATAAGACTATAATTCGAGATAACACTTGTGCTACAGCTAATTATTTGGATTCTATTTATTCTTATCTCATCAAATAATATATAGATTTTTTTAGCTCTGAAAGTTATTTTACGTAAGTTTACATTAGTAATGTCAGAAAGAAGAAGTTTGATTTCACTATACACCAATGTTCTTGCTAATTTATCATCAATATCATTCTTAGACTTAACATCCCTAACTCAATTTTCATATGCTTTATAGTAATAATATCAGCATAAAATCTCATTATGTTTAAGCTTCATTACTATTCTAAATAGATCAACTATATTTTGTGTTATAATTTCACTAGATTTTATCAGAATTGCTTTTAAAGAGAGTTCAGGAATCTGAATATTAAACACCTTATTAATTTTATTATCACTAATTTTAGTGAAGGATAGCTCTTATCTTAAATCTTGCTCTACTTTTTGATTATAAGGAATTTTTTAACACTCTGTTTTTGTATTCTCAAAAGCTAGAACTTGTTTATTCACTATAGGCGATTTTACTGATGATATCCTAGCAGATGATTTATTACTAGAGGTAACTAACTTACAGGCTGGAATTGATTCTTTGACTACCTATTTTTGGATAGTTACAAGTTCAGTGTTAGTCATGAAAAGGTCTTTCTTACAATAAGTTAAGTCTGAAGTAACAGAAGATGAATCTTTGGCAATTATCATATCCTGAACTTTTTTTTCTCATCTGCTCTCTCTAATTTTATCACTAATACTTTTCTTATTTATCTCAATCAAAAAACATCTATCTTCTTTTCTTCTGATGTTTTAGTATTATCATTATTTCGCTAATTTAATATAGAGCTAGATAAATCAACATCTGATACAGTTTATTTTATAGACTTCTTTGATATTGGTTCTTTATATAGCTGATTATGTATTACTAAGGAATCCTATTTCACTATCATTAGTCTGGCTTCAAGCTTCGTATTTTTTTTGCTTTAATTTCTCAACTCTAGCATCACGCCTAGCATTTTTCTCAATAATCTACTTCAGCTTTGTATTCTCAGCCTTAACCTCTGTAAACTTCTTTTTGAATTCAGAAATTTCTACTAAAAGCCTAGAATTTACCTCTTTTAATGAATCAATAGATTGTATATTTGATATTATTGATAATACTTGTTTAATATACTAAATATTCAAATTAAATAATAAAAGATTACGTATCCATTCTAATTTTGAATGCAAATCACTTTTATCAAAAAAAATTTATTATTACATGCAAAAAATAAATACAAAGGTCTGGACTAAACTCATAATACATATTATTTTTGATAATTTTTTTTGATTCTAGCTCTCTTACTAGCTAGAAAACTATCTATACTAATATGATCTTTTAACAACTTTACAATGATACCAATCACCCTTTTTACGTTGCTACGAAATAATTCAGGATTTTCTTTGATGACTGATTTCGTGAGATTAATCTGATATTCTACTGTCACTTGTATAGTAAATATCATCCAGAGTATATATTATAAAATGCCACTCTATACCTGTGATCACAATACTATAGATATAATCAAAATAGTCATTCCCAAATACTTGATCTGCAATCTGTTTATTTTTATTCGTCTAAAATGCTTTATATCTTACTGTTAGAAAGGAAAAAGTTAAGGAAATACAAGATGCAATTAGTATTATTATCTGATGCTAAGCTTCATGAAAGCATATGCAAATGGAATCTTCATATCTTTTCACATGAAAAGGATCCTAAAGGGAACAGATCTACTGAAAAGATATATAGTTAATTTTACTCCTAGCGATCTCAAAATTTCAAAGTTCTCAGCATTTCATAACATATACTTTGTTAGCACTATTTACTTATATAGTAGGCTTTGTATTACAAATAGTCACTCTTTTACATATTCTCACATATGTTTGGGAAAAAATAATGAACAAAAGTTAATATGTTTTCTTTTTCAAATATATATAAAAATTAATATGTCACACAAGATCTAATTAATAATCTATATTTTCTATTGCACAATCTGACTGAAGGCACTGTACATGACTCAGCAAAAAATCTTCTGAGCTAGTGATCACTGCTCCGGTTAATGATCAGTATTTCAAAATATATGCTAGTTAAAGATAAACACAATCATGATAAGTAATACTAATAATAAATTTATTCAAAGTAAAATACTTAAAAATTAACTATATAAAGTGCTTTTGTACAAAAAGATGGATGTATTAGTATTTATTACACCTAAAATTGATATGTAAAAGTGATCTACAAGATTAAAAATGATGATCAATTTCATGTCATATTAAAATGATTTGCAGTACTATAACTAAATTAGATAATTAAATGATTTACATGTCTTATTTTCTAAATTTGGTAATTTAATTTTATTATACAAATAGGCCTTATTACATCATTCGTTATTAATGACATTTATTTCATTTTTCTCATTTATTATATTTTATTCATTTATGTTATTTATTTATTATATTTATTTTCTTTATTTTATTTATTTTATCTTTATTAGTGAGTATTTTTATATAAATAGAAGTAATCCATCAATGTAAAAAGAATAAGAACTGTCTTGACTTGAATAATTCTTTTGATAAATAAACTATTTAATACAGACGCGCTGATAGGTACAATACTAGTCTTTGTTTGTTAAATAATTCCCAATAAAAAATTTGATATAAAAATTCCATAAAAATATTAAGTTTTATAACATATAACTTTTATGAAAAATCAGTATAATATATATGTTTTTTCCTTAGGTAAAAACCTTAAACTTAATATGAAAAAGTGAGAAAAACATATATTTTATAATGCTTTAATGGATGCAAAAATCACGGATTAAATATATACTTTATAATGCTTTAACGAATGCAAAAATTACAGATTAAACATATATTTATAATGCTTTAACGGATGCAAAAATCAAGGATTAAATGTATATTTTATAATGCTTTAATGGATGCAAAAATCACGGATTAAACGTATACTTTATAATGCTTTAATGGATGCAAAAATTACAGATTAAATGTATATTTTATAATGCTTTAACGGATGCAAAAATCACGGATTAAACGTATATTTTATAATGCTTTAACGGATGCAAA
>CAJVPP010003692.1:0-11029 GCA_910592005.1 Funneliformis mosseae | reverse complement strand
TTATATTACGGTTAATTAACGGTTAATTAACCGGTTAATTAACCAAATCTTAATTAACCGTTAATTTCCCATCCCTAGCCGGATCGTTTGGACCGAAAAAAATGATTGGTTGTCGTGTACCGATATCGATCCGATCAGGGTGAACACCAAATCTGATTGATCGGTTTGATTGCGATCAGTCGATCCGGTCTAGGGCTAGTATAACATTACTCGATACGCGCTTGATATAAGCTTCACGTTTTGAAGGCAACTTTGTAAGTCAAGTTGAAAAAAATTTATTGTAACAGAAGAAACGTTTGTCATAATGGAGGGTAAGTTTATATTCTCTATACTCTCTGGGATTTCTGCCTTCTTCGGCGTTTATGGAATTTTTCTTTCTCAATAGAAATCCCACTATGCGATCCTACCTACTTCACCCTTGACCGTGACTGGTCATTATTAAGTTTCTTATTATACCTACAACAATGCGATGATTTCACAGCTAATAAATGTGGTGAACACAAACGATATATTCGCAACCTCTCAGCCATCGTTGAAAGTGAAGGTCTATCTGAGACTACATACGATCTAGCTTACGTGGCACTTAATGCAGTACAAGTTAAATATTTTTCTTTCTTGTTGTTTTAATAATGGACGAACATAGTATATTCGAAAATAATGGTAGTGGACAGGTCCAAAGAATAATAACTTTTTTGGATGGGGTCACGTCCTGCGTTCAACCACCAACACTCCTGATCTCGCTCAGGAGTGCAAGAGTCTCGTCTCGAGTGGTTCTGTCCTGCCAAAGTGCATTTATGGTTGGTTTGGTTCTGCCCAACACCCTTGATTTCGTTCGGGAGTGTATGAGTTTCGCCTCGGGTGGTTCCATTTCACCAAAAAGTGCTTTTTCTTAGTTGAAAGTGAACGGGTCCGAAGAGTAATAGTTCTTTGGATGGGGCCACGTCCTGCGTTCAATCACCCAACACTCTTGATCTCGCTCAGGAGTGCATGAGTCTCGTCTCGGGTGGTTCCGTTCTTGCAACTAGAATATATTAAAAATAGAATTGAAACAAATAAAGTTTTTAATATAATCAACAATTAAATAAAAATATCGAAGAATTCTGAATACGTCAAATAATAAATAATCAAAAGAATAATACTAATCATTGATTCATTTTATCATTAATAGCAAGAAAAGAAATCGGAATTAATTGACGATTTCTGGACGAACGCCATTTCAACACAAAAAGCGGAAAATCGAGGCTTTGTCTGAACGCTCAGCTTTAGTGGTATGTATTTGGCCTTTCAATATAACAAGGTATATATATGATATAATGGAAATGCTCACTGCTCTTATATTTTCCGCTCTTTTTTTTTACAGGAGGAGCTTACTACTACAACTGTACGTTCTACTCTTCAACGAGATAACCAAGAAAATCTTGTATGAGAGAATGTTACAAGACAGCTAGCTGGTGCGGGAGGTGATAATTCACTACCAAATAAGCGTCCATGTATGATCCAGAAGGAAGACTCGGCTGAAGAATGCGCTACTCAAGAAGATTTGCTGAATTCAATAATCGAAACTTCCAATATCTTTGAAAAAGTTCCATCTTATTATGACAAGCTCAAAACTATATGGCATTCCCGTGATTCTGGAGCGGATTATTACATAATTGACTTAGGAAATAATGAAATGATGAAGCAAACACATGAACTTTTGTGCGAAGATGAATTAAAAATGTTATCCGAAAGACTGACTTTAAATGACGAGAACAATCATATAAGTACAAAGGCACACGAATATTTAGCATTATTCGATCAAATTATAGGATATCCTTCGGGGGAAAAAACCACTAAAGCAAATAATTTGATTGATTTAAATGATGATAACGATGCTAAGAGCAGTGTCATTTCTGAAATGGAAAAAATACTACATAGTCTGAATGAAATAACAACAAAATTTCGATACCTATCAAATTCCCTTCCCCTTCCAGTACTACACTACGATCAATCTCAATACCCTGATATACACATTATCAAGAGTATTTCAAGCCACATAGATAGTTTCACAAAGCTAGAAGGAATTTTAGAAAACACTACAGAACGATCTTGGACAGCGCATATCCTAGCATACTTTTTTTTTATTACCTTTAGTTTCCTGGATTCCATACAATACTTTTCATGTGAAAGAACTATTTCTACAAAGTTAGATTTGCAAGTAGTTGATTATAAGGCAGATGGAGTTGCGGAATTTCTAAAACGGCCCAATCAGATCCCAGTATTTTTACTTGAAGTTTCGGGAGACCCTTCTAAACCGGACCTTGATAAATTCAGCGACGACAGACAAAAATTAATGAAGGAAGGTGTTTTCGCTTTAAATAAGTTCATGATGAGAACTAACCTGCCAACTTGGGAAGTATGTCAAAATTTGGGAATCTTTCTAGCGCAAGGATTTAATAAGCTATTTTCAGGATATTTCTAAGCTGAATGTGAAGTGTTTATTTTTAACTTTTAGTATATTACAGGTGACAAACTCGAAATTGGCCAAATGGTCTACATCGGTCCTGGCCTATATTTATATTCCCCGTTCACGGTTCCGAACCTCCTAGTTCCAACCTCACTTGACAACTTAGAACATACACCTAGATTGATCCGGACGCTTCTATGCTTGAGATATAATGTCGTTAAGAAGATTGAAATGTTCAAAAAATTTGAGAGAGAGGGACAACAACATATAATCAAACCCACAACTAAGTACGTAACTGGGTTCACACCAAACCGACCTAGAGTTGTGACGTTTGCCGAGTTTTTACCTAATGTATCAAAAGAGGAGACGAATAGACAAGGGAATACGACAAGAGGAAGGGAAAAGGTCGAGGTCGAGGTCGAGGGAAGGTTAGTTCAGGTTCTATTAAAATTTCATGATCAAGTGTATGTCAGTGTATTAGTATGTCTGTCAATTTTTTTTCCTAAAAGTTTCTTGTATGGAGTCTGTATAATATATATAATAAAGAAATGCTATAATGTATACGAAACCAGCATATAAACATGTTTATTCGATGCACATTACACCACCTGTAAAAAACATGAATTCAGTCATATGATTTTTATTTGTGTCGTGTGTGCAGAGATCACCAAAATTAAGAATGAAATTAATACCGAGCTTAATAATAAACTCACCGCAAAGATTGAAGTACGTGATGCTGGCTATGCCAAAGAAGCACAGAATGACGGAAAATATTTTCTAGACTTAATAATATCGAAGAAGGCCGTCAAAATCATTTTGACAGAATTAGATCCCTGGAGGAATCCGTTACTTCCAGATTTACTGTATGTCAATTAATGTTGTTATTGAAGATCTCCAAAACAAAATAAATCGACATTACGCACTAGCTCAAAGATCCGATTTCGCTCAACAGTGTCCAATGAATCCGAAACTAATTTACGAGGCTCTTCAACTAATTCATGTTCAAGCTCTTCCGGTTCTCTGGTAAGATAAAAACATAATAATCCTTGCTTTATGTATTAGAGAGGTTTGACTAAAATTTTTCTGGTTGCAGGCTCGAGTCAAAGATTCGCAAATATCATTTCTGTAATTCGCCAACAATTTACTAGTATCGTTGATTTAACTATGTGTTTGGAAAATTATACATTAGATCAGATGTGTAGTATTATATCCGTTGAAATTCTCAAACTTGGGATGGGAAAACTTGGAAGTGATATAATAAAAAGTTTTTACCATGGGGCTAATATAAAAAGCGAAAACTTAGAGAAAATAGGTGCTTGGATAGATAGCAAATCCGAGGAGTAGCAGAGAAGGAACTGCTATTATATGGGTTGGGGCTCGGCAAATTCCTCCCTTGAAACAACCTGCTACTCCAATATCTTTTATTAGTTTCATTTTTTTACATAGCCGGCCGGCCCTTTCTCATGTAATACTTTACGAAAAATATAATAAAGAATTCGTTTGATTTTTTAAAAAAATATGTGCGTATATGCAGGATTGTGAATTTTTAACTCGTAGTCTATAAAGACCTCACTTTATTTATAAAATTGTTGCCGAAACAACATACAAGTAAAAAATAATTATGTTGTTTTATCTATCTAGATAAGTAAACGATTTTTAATTCCCTAATATCGTTTTGGGCATCTTTAACATCAGAAAAGAGCTTATTAAACTCAGAGGTGATGTTAATCCTTTTATTAAGATTCTCTAATTGATTTCTAGTACTTTTACGAAATTTTTCAAATTCGGTGGCGGTTATGACTTCAACGGACACAGGGGATGATTCTACAAAAAAATGGAAATACAGAGGGTGGACAAAAGTTTCCGGATACCTTTATAAATGCGATTTAAAAAATTTTCGTCATATAATTGTGATACCATACTGCGGTCATATGACCGTCTATTATTTATTTACATAATCAAAATAAAAAAATTCGTGTTTTTTTTTGTTGTTTTGATTTAATTCACTTAATCTCTACCAAATCGAAAAATAATGGGACAAAATAAAGAATTAACCAAAGAACAACGTGGAGCCATATTTTACTTAGCCAGCCCAAAGTCCTGATCTTAACCCAATTGAAAATTTATGGGCTGATATTAAAAAAAAATTTGTGCATATTTAAAATCCCATCGAATCTTGCTGATCTCGAGTGATATGTTAAAAAGGCATAGCGAGAAATTCTGATGCATACTATTGAAAATTTAGTCGATAGCATACCACAGCGAATTCAGGCTGTGATTGTGGCAAAGGGAGACCCAACCAAGTACTAAAAGTTTAATATGAAAAGTATGCCTTAACCAGCTCTAAATAAAATAATATTAGAACTTTTACTATTAATGCTAAGTAATTATAAGTTTTATATTTGGTGAAAAAGTGTCTGGAAACTTTTGTCCACCTTCTGTAATATGAATAAACCAAATATTATTTCATGAAGATATACAATTACTAACCTCATTTTTCTTTGAGTTCCTCTACTAACTTTATGATATGAGAGGCGTGTTCTAATTTTATTTTAAACAAACCATTCATATTGGTAAGTTTCTCTTCGGTTAAATGGAGAAAAATGTAACTATCAACATCTTGATCCTGAATTTTTTTTATGTCATTATTATTGTATCTAGATGAAGTCATATGCTCTTCAAGATGTGTTCTAGGGATCACTCTTTAACGTCATTAGGTTTTTTGTCAGACAACCCATTTGTGAAATAACTATCTATTTATACAAATCATCCGGTTTAATGATAGATTGTAAAAACATAATGCCGAAAGCTAACCTTAATGATGGCTTAGCTTTTTTTTGATTAGCCAACTATCTTGTGATTTGAGTTATGGGAAGGAGCCAGGGTGATACAAATTTTTTATGTTATACATGTTATACATCATGCAAAGCGCTTCCCTGTTAATCACAAGAGATTCACAAACTGCATGTAAACATAAAATTAGCATAGATCTAAATCCGTTAACTTTTAGTTAACAATAAAAATGAATCTGATATTTTACTATATATATTTGCTATAAATCGTTATAATTTACCAAAAACGCTATAAATCTCTTAATTGCTAAGATCGTTAAATATGGTATATTCTGATCTCCTTGTACATTTAAGTATAACTGATTCGTATGTTAACTATGATTTTTCTAGGGTGCGTAGGAATGAGATTCCATCTGATTAGAAGAAGCGAATCTAGGATATATTAATGGAATATAGAAAAAATAATCTTATGACTGATACTAATAAGAGATATCTTATCGTCAGAAAACTAAGATATTTATATTCAGGTGATGTTTGGTTCAGAGTAAATATAGGAATATGCTATTCTTGCAATCAACTTGTTTATTCTAAATTAAGAAGCGGATACGAGTATTTCCATACATTCTTTATGGATAAGCATTAGCGTACAAATTGTACCAGAAACAAATATTGTGATATGAGTTTTGAAGACTACATGAAGCTGAAAAATAACCCACCACCTTGCTATTTCACAAAGAAAGCAATCCGTCGATATGAGATGTAGCTGGAAAATGTATCAAATAGGATTTGACGTATCAGGCAAAAGCATAAGATGCAAAGTAATATAAATACTACGCATAGCAAGCCTTACTATATTTATAACCAGCAAAAAAATATCTGTATGGATAATACCTTCTTAACCTCTTCTTCTGTCCAATACCAAAGATACTATTCTTATAGGACAGATAAGCCACGTCTATTGACTTCTCCTCCATTGCCACTAAAGCCTATTGCGTTAATGAATAGCTTTGAGAGATACACTATGTGACATAGTGCAAATGCATCAGAGATTTTAGTTTATAGATTTGAGAGAAGCCGGATCTTGATTAATGCTGAGGAATATTTTAATTCTATGCGAAATAATGCAAAATAGAAGATAAATTTAATATTTTTCAACTGAATAAAAACATTATTTATCTCAACTATATTTATAATTTATCTATAATATACTTTATTTTTTTTTGCAAAATGAATAACTATATAATCTGTCTTCAGAAAAATGAATTTGGGTTTAGCAATATGTAGTTTCTCAAATCAGCTATAAATCAATTAACTGCTAATCAGTAAATCCGTATAAATTTGAATGATGATATTCTATAATATATATTACTTAAGAATTTGCTAAAAACACTATAAATCAATAAAATCAGTATAATTTGCTAAATATGACAGTTGTTACCTTAGCAAGTGCTATTAACATTAATATGATTATTGATAAAAAACAATAGTGGTTACCTAAGCCTGTCAGTAACCGTCCTGGATATGATATGAAATATTATAGAACATATCTCAGAAATTACTATAGTGGTATAGATGTTGAAAAATTTCTTGCTAATGAAAAAATCTATGACAGATTATCGATAATAAGAAAGGGAGAGTCTTCAGTGTAGTGAGGATTATAAGTTAAAAGTACTCTCCAATATTTATTATCACAAAATAAAAATAGCATATACCATAGTTTCTGCTTGTTTACAGAATTTGGTGAAGGCAAATTTGACGAATCATATTATTCTTATTATCGTCCTAAAATCCATAAAAACAATATGGCAATCTGCTTTTGTTGCTGGAAACCATTTTGAGTTAATGAAATAAAGCCAACCAAATCATACCACCATGGATGGTATAGATTCATTGAATTGATGAAGCTAAGAATATGATGCAGAGACATTGGGACTAAGGATATTCTGATCCTTTAAGTAATCTTAGATGTATAAGGGTTAAGCAACAAGCCTTTGATAAATTTAAGTATCGGGATTCTATAAGGGATGAGCTACACTCGTTGACTTCTCCAAGTAAAATATTTATCTCATCTATATATGTAAAACAAATAACTTAAATCATCTCAATCAACCAAAAGGTACTGTGCTTAGATTGGGAGATAGAACAAAAGTCACAATTGTTTAACTGGTTTAACTGAATAATTCTGAAAAAATATTTTAATTATAATTTATTACTTTCAACTGAAATATAATTTATTTTTTGTGCTATATTTGATATATTCTGAATAATCCCATACCACCCGCAGGATAAAAAACCTGATTTGCTTATTTCAGGATAGATCTTCTAATATATTATATAACTATTTTAGTAAACTATCTATGAAGCGGTCTTGGAGATTCTTGATTGCAAGACGATATAACTATCAATTTGAGAATTACTATACAACAGTTATATAGCAAACTTACAGGAATTACAAGAAAAGATCTAAATCTTTGACAAAACAAATTTGAGAAGTGGTGAGGAATAATGGTACTCTTAACAATATGAAGTTTTTAGGTATGGTTCCTCGTGATAAAACATATTATTTCATTAATGGAAAACTAATAGAATCTAATTATGTGATTGACCAATTTTATGTAGAAAATCAGCATAACATTTATTTTACTACTATTTGGATATATATGAAGAGAGTCTAATTATAGGAACGATTAGCTTTTATGACACAAATACTTATTAGAAAATTATTATATCAGCAAGGCTATATGGTTGTTAGAAATACATATTGGCTTGACATGTTAAAATGGCCACAGAATCCTGAATATTATAGTAGCATTCATAAAAAAAAATATAATTATGCATTCTTTATCAGAATTTTAGAATACGAGATATATAAAAGTAGATCATCAGAAATGGAAAAACCTATATATAATTCGCTGTTAAAATACATATATTGTATTTATGGGGAAAAATATATTACCGTAAATTTCTCAGATTTGGATGATAATTGTAAGTTAGTATGTCGAATTTTCAGATCAGTCCTTGACCTAGATTTCAAATAATATCTTAATAAAATACAGTTATATGCATAACACAATAAACACGTTTTATAATTCTCATTAAAGTATATAAATGATATAATAGGTGATACACCACAAATCATTTGTAACTCTATGTAATTGCTTGTGCGACAAAATAATTTCACACATAAGTCGATCTCAAAAAATATTTTGAATTTTTTCCTTACAATATTTAGCAGAATAAGATTTAGCGAAATAGCATTTATTAATATGTATATTTACTTTAGAGGGACAGAATATTCTAAGTAGAATAATATCTATAATGTTACCAGATCTTAATATTAAATATTAAGTGATCAGGTAAGCGAAAAAAGTCTGTATATGCATTATCCCAATGCCTTTTGTAAATGTTAAGATCTTTAATACACATTCTGCATATTTTTACTAACAAACATAGAATTTTAGCGCAAAGTGCCTTGCATATTTCTTCTATCTCTTTCTCAATATGAATGTGAGTATAAATGTGAGAAAATGGTGGCATTTAAAAGGGTGTATAGGTAATTTTTAACCTTTTGTCATTTAATTTGCTGTTAGTGTTATCTCAGTATATTAATATTATTTTATATTCAAAACTAATTACGTAAATATATTTACCGTAATATATAATAAGATTTATAAATTCTTGATGACTGCTGAGAAATATCAAATAAATGCTACGTTTGTTATTTATCTTGGAATGAAAGAAAACCGCTGGGGTTTTCAGATAGAGTTAAAATCAATTGTAGAACAAGCTGTAGGTTCTGTTAGCAATACATTTATGAAAGGTTCTTCTCGTCAATTAAAAATTTTCTGAATCCTACCACAGGTTAGTTAAGATTTATGCAAATATTTTAGCTTTTTATTATTATATGATGATACTATGTGATCGTTTACTAAAGTAAACCTGAATAAATAAGTTATTTTTTGGTTTGTTGCTTATGTTTGACCTACCCATTCAGCTCGCTTGCCAGTAAATACTTACACATAATAGAGGGGTGTATATGCTATAATCTGTTATGCAGTTTTGTAGTTCACACTACCAACCTATTATGTGAAAAGGTTATTGCCATGTCGAGGAGTGTGTTAAGATATGAGTTATTATATTATTTTGTTAATATTACACAAAGTTTTGTCTGCGTGATGGGCACACAAAAATGATAACTTCGCATATATACTGATGATTGTGTTATTTTTATGATGAGAATTACTTTTTATTTCTGAAATCTAACGCAATACTTTTTTTTTAGTTTAACATTAGCTTTAAAGATATTTGTATTTTATATGACATAGAAGCAATTAAAATGGATAAGGAAATTCCTTTTAGCTCAGAACAGATTGATGATAATATAAATGATCTAAAAGAAAAGCTTAGAAAAGACACTTTGCCTCTCTATCAACAATTATATTTCAAAGTAAATGCTATATCTATTCAAAGCTTAACCTGAAAGGATCCTTTAGCCAATCGAGTTATTAGCAATCAATCAGAAGTTATCAAGCAGTTATCATTAAATCTAAAAAAGGCATTTAAGGTAGGTAACTTGTTGAAGGTTCTTTAAGAGTAAATATAACATATTTTTTATATTAGAAACCTGCTCGGTAGATGGCGTCTGCTCCTATGATGATAGTTAAAGAGATATGTGAAAATTTCATAACAAGTTTTATCAATTATAACATTTAGAATACAATACCAGATAAACTAATTTACGATAAGTCCTGAAAAGAATCAGAAGAAAAAATCACAAATGTTATAAAAGAAGTTTTAATTCTTCTGAAAGATATTTGGATTAACCCAGCTTTTAATTCTGAACTTGTAAAATCGCTAAATGAAGGAATCTATTAATCAACAATTATTCTATTGTTTATTCAAGTAACATTAAAAAATCTTTCTTTTAGACTATCCTCATTTATCAGTACTTTAGAATAATAGAATATTGCTAGTGCAGATAAGAAAGGTGAAGGGCAGGTGGGAAGATGACCAGATATTATATATGTAGTAAAATATTTAGATGTTTTCTTTGAGCTTATGTATGTCAAATATTCGCAATTATACTATAGTCAACAGAAAAAGATAGATGATGAGATAAAGCTATAGAGAGAAAGTAATGATAGAATGTTCTGAGTTCGCAAAGTCCTTAAACTGGAGAAAGATCAATTTGAAATAGTTAGAGTGTAAGTAGCTGGAAATATGTTGTATCTGAATGTACTTATTAGAGATAAAGCAAATGTTCATAGATATTTTCATTTACAATCGGCTGAAATTCCTGTACGATTATCAAATATGAACGTTGTAACTAAATTTGTGGAAACCCTTTTACTTTTATGAAATATATTAATTACAAATTTGTTCTTACTATATCACACATCTATTTCCATATTAAAAAGACAAAAAGAAGATAGTACTACAGTTTTCACTCCAATGCGAAATGATTAGAGTTTCTTTTTTTTTGTTTATTTATTTATGTATCATTATTTTTGTATCAAATCATCAGATAATAAAAATTTTTTGGCAAATTTAAAATTTCTTGGTAAAACTTCGTGAACTAAGTTCACAAAGTGAAATCATGTGAATTTTTTTTTATTTTGAATGGAGATCAATCACCTGAAAAAATGCAAAATCACATAATATTTATTTTTGAATATCGCAAAATGAATTACAGTAGCGATCATAAGTATCCGACTGCCTCTAACTCCGGTTACAAGTAAGTAAATTCAAAATTTTTTTTTTATTTAAAAAATACATAACCAACTAACTAAAA